>CABFWB010003072.1:0-32266 GCA_902151455.1 Timema bartmani
AAGTTACGTGAATCGTGATCACACATACGTTAAGTTAACGTTACGTTAAGTTAACGCTAAGTTGATCGTGATCCCGGCATAAGCCTGTTCCTTTCCTCTGTCCAGATATTATTTTTCAATATATGCGATTATAATCGAGCTACAGCTCATGTCTGTAATTTTAATCATTCATTCCCCGAGCTTCACCTTTCATTGATACTTAATTGTATGCATTACTTTTTTTCCATATTGATTTGCTTGGAACATATAGAGCCTAATGCATTTGTACTATTGGAAGAATAGAGCCACAACCGAGTCGCTGTGATATAGTTAGCCGATTATCTTCGCACATCCATCATAGACTTTACTTTAAAATATGAGTGAATAAAGACCCTGAACACGAGACAATCCCTGGATTACTCAGTAGTAGAGCATTGGCGTGTTAAGCTAAATGTTCTAGGTTTGATTCCCGTGTCAAGATATCATTTTTCAATTTATTTGACAACCACACCAACTTCGATTTCCACCATATGTATCTACATCATTGGTGCCTATAAGGTCGATCGCATAATAATTTGAAGTTAGATCACCAGTGAATATGATAAAAGTATGTTTTGTTTACGTAAGTACACAAAGAAATAGATACATTTGGGAAAAAGCAATGGCTTGCACAAATTTAAATATTATGTCAAGATGACATTACCAAGGGGCTTACTATTAAAATTACTATGTAGACCTACCACTATTTATTATTTACCTTTAATAAAAACTATGAATGATTTTTGTTTCCATTGTAATATTACATTAATTTACTATAGGCTATTATTACACTAACCTTCTTTAATTTACTAAACTATGTAAATAATATGGATATTTTTTATTATTATATGACCAATAGTTCTCCAATTGTTTTCCATCAAAATATATTTTTGCTACCATCCAAAGTGATTATAGTACAAGAAACTCGGTAACATTTTAAATTCTGATATTAACTTAAAGTAGATCACAGTTAGGTCTGCATTTGAGAAGTAGATCTTATGAGAAAAAAAAGTGGGCACCGCAGCTTTAGATCTACTACTTCGAATAATAGATGTGAAGGTATGTTGTATGTGGATTTTAAAACACACTGTTTGGTCTAAAATTTAGTTTGTAAACCCGCTTCAATGGATGAATGGTTTAAGGCATCACTCTCATGTTAGACTGGCCTGCTGATGATGGGGAGATCGAGGTTAGAATCCTGGTCAGGTCTACTGAGGGTGGTTTTTCCGAAACGGTTTCTCAATATTCTTCCACACAAATGCAGGTGTATTACTTATTAAATGCTTCCTTCCTCATCCCAATCCTATTAGAGTAATTTTCTTACATGTGGATTAACTATAACCTGAATAGTTAGTAAGACACGGTGGTAAGAAAAATACATTTATCAATAAATATTGTTAATGTCCTTATGAAGGTGGCACATAAATGGGGGATGTTCCATAGCTTAATAGTGTGTAAAAAATTTTTATCTATAACTTGACATTAAAAAGTTTTAATTTTAAATAAACTGAATATGATGATCATGATGGTGAGATTGTAACTTTTCAAGTATTTTAAAATAGACTCAAATAATTCATGTCATAATGCTCAGCCATATTGCATTAGATTGACTGAAAGTGTGGCTCTGAGAACTCGTGTAAATGTTCATCCAGATAAACCTATATATAGGCCTCTGTTAGAAAATAATTTAGACCCTCTAGATCAGTGCTTTCTAAACTGGGTGTTGCCTAAAGGTATAGGCCTGGAGGGTGTTGCGAAGTGACCGATCTAGACAACAAAGTTGTTTATTTATTTTCATATATTATTTTGTATAACATGAGGTTTGTATCAGATGTGCAGGTCAGCTGTCTATATATAATACATATTATTCTATGAGATCAGCTCAGTCAGGTGCCATTTCATAAACATAACCTCAATAGGCAACAATAGTGCCTGTGTTGTGTTACAGTACAATTAACAGTTTAAATGTTTTTGCATTCATAATAATGTTTACTATTGTAAGTAATTGGAATAGTCCTACATTTTGGTGACTCTTTAAGTGGTTATTTGTAGCAGTTTTATACAGTGGAAAGTAACTATTTTGTATCATGTTAGTCATGTGTTTACATTTATTGTAAGAAATATATGACTTTTAACTAGCCTATATAATATTATTCAGCGATAAACTTGAAAGTTACTTTCCAGATTTTAGTACAATTGAATATGATAGGATTTGTTTCATCTAATGTTGGTGGACTTTCCCTGGCAGAAGAAGAGAAATTGGTAACGCTGAATAATGTTATGAGCTTAAAGTTAAAACATCAAGAAGATGAACTGAACAAATGCTGGAATTTACTTTAAGAATACATTCTGTATTTGGTTAAATGGGCTCTCGTGCGTTTGTTGCTGTTTTCAAACACATAACTTAAGCCCTATTCTTGTGATACTAAAACTAAGAGTGAAAATATGTGTGTTTGTTTTTCTATCCTTTGAAAAGAATGTAAAGATTGTAAATATGTTTATTTTACCTCTTATAAAATAATATTGAAAATATGTGTGTTTGTTTTTACTCCTTATAAAAAAAAAAAAGCACAAAAATATTGTAAATGTGTGGGATGGTTTCATTTCTTGGGCAGGGTGTCACACAACATTTTGAAGTTCAATAATATGTTGCAATGGAAATTATTTGGAAAGCACTGCTCTAGGCCATAAGCCTAGTAATTAGTCTTATCACAATATCTTACTACAGTTATCTTTTTTATAAACATATTGGAGGTCTTCTACTGAAATTACACAAAGTAAACTCACACATAATGATCACAATTTGGAGCTTCACATAGAAATATTTTGAAGTTGTGTTTTGGATATATTAGCACTCAGGTGGTTAATATGTTTATCATTATAAACTATCCCATCCTAACAAACCTAACCTTCTATGTGCCAATAAATACAACTTTTTATAAAGTTGGAAATGGTAATACCTATTGTAAAAATAAATTATTTAATATTTTTAATGGAACAAAACGCAATAGGATGGTGTGTACGTGAATATAATGTTTTAGACAATATATTTGATCAAAAACATTTTGTTGTCTCAATGAAAGGTTAGTAGTTAATTTAGGCTGGGAAAGTTTATGTTAATAATATAATGTGTAGTACTAACATCGATAATTTTTGTGTCATGTTGGGACTTTTGTATTTATTAAATATTTATGTTCTTCTGTGATTTAAGTGAATACAATTTTAATTTTCTAATACTATAACACCTACAAACAATCTCAATATTGTTATTATTTAACACTTCATATTCTTGTTGTGTGTTTGAAAAGTAGGCCTAAGGATAGGCTACAACTGTTATTGTTATTTGACCAATAAATATTTTTAGCCCTCGTAAGTTGATCATTTGGAATTCTCATACAAGCTTAAGAGCTCATTTCACAACACATTGAACTCAAAGTAAGGCTTTGAAGAAAAAAATATCTCGGGGGTAGGGGGGTGGAGCCTAAATTCTGTAAACTGCAGGTGAGATCGTCTGGTGGGATCAACCTGACACGGGAAAGGGGACATGGTTAAGCTCCAGCCCGGCAGGGAGATACATTGAACATAGATGTTGAGGGTTTGATGTTTTCCACATAGATGATTTTCAATGTTTTGTAGCGATGTCAGAGACAGCGATATGTTTAATTTTGGATACTTCTACCTTTGGTTAATTTTATATTATAATTAAAAATAAAGCTTCTTAAAGATTCCCCGTGAGAAGAACGGGCACACAAGCTAGTTAGTTCTAGTAACAGATACACGGCACACTCAGATTCTTACAAAAATAAAATCTATAACATGGCTAAATATTGTGTGTAGACTACTAAATTGGTTAAGGTTTGTACACACAAAGTATGAACGATTAATTGAACTAATCACTCGCTTTCTGTACCTGGGTTCAAGCAGCATTAGGGGTTTATTAGGTCTAATATTTTTAAGTATGGTTAGTTAAATCCCTAATTTATTTTATTTTTATCGCCATGTTTTACTACCTGTTCAGGCTATATGCATAGATGATAATTACTTTAATGGGGTAGGGATGAAAAAGGAAGAATTTTAAAGGTAATCTACACGCATTTGTGTGGAAGGAGAGTGGGACACAATTTAGGAAAATCCACCCTCAATAGACACGACTGGGATTTGAACCCCTATTTCTCTTTTAGCAGTAGGCCAATCTAACACAAGAGTAACGCCTTAGACCGTTTGACCACTCAAGTGGGTATCGATCCTTAATTATTTTTTATACTTGGCACCCATACTTTATATTAAAACTACTTTGGTTTGTAAAATACATTACAAACAATAATTAATATCTGGCTTATTGAAAAGTATTTATTCATTAATGAATTAGACACCCTTCGGTTTGGGCTTGTTTTGTTTAGTGATGACTGGTGTGGCATAACCAACTCTTGGCTCCACCTCTCTATAGTTCAGTGTTTTGTCCAAAGATAGCCCTAGTAACAAGGGGTGAGATTTTAGCGTTATAGCCTCTAAGTAGATAACGAATTACTCGATAATTAAGCTTTGGATTATAAATATTTTTATAGTAAATTGGTCTTCAAGATTTTAAAAGTGGTAACTCCCTTTATAAAAAGTCAAAACGCTGCGTTATTACATTTTTTAGGCTGTGTCAAACATAGTCAATTTTAGCATATTTACAAATGATAAAAAATAAAGTAATAAACTAAAAAAAGTTAGAAGCTTGTCTTACTTTTACATCCTTCCTTTACAAAATAAAACAAGTCCTATGTTCCTGCGATGTATTTAGGAGGCTGTATAGGTTATGTAAGTTGGTCATGCAAACAAGCAAATACATTGCTCTGAAATGGGCTCTTAAAGGTAACAAATATATAGAAATAAATTAATAAAATAAAATGATTTGATTGCAGGTTCATTCAATTTTTGGCATAATATTCATTAGGCTACATAATGTAACGATACAACTCCCAGAATAGACATCTTAAATTCAGTCAATGTGAAAGTTGCACAGGATCAAAATAAATAAGCATAAATCTTTCAGTAGGTAATACATATTTTCACCATATTTTTTTTAATACGAATAGTAATAAGCTAAGGGATTGTTGTGGGGGGTGGTGGAGGAGTGCGAGGCGCATGGTCATACTTTAAAATGCCATAGTACCAGTAAGAGAAAAAATGTTGTCCTAATTGATTGTTAACATATTGTGTCATTAGTGATCAGTTATGATTTATGAAACACTTCTCAAAACCACTGAAAAATGCAATAAATACTAGGACTATTTGTCTTAATTACGCTTAAGTCAGCTTTCAAACAGCTACTAAACATTTGTTTAATATATTTGCTTTCACTTTTTGTTTAATTTAGTGTGAAATATATTTCAAATGGAATTAGTGTAGTCCAAGAGCAATTATATTTGATTTTTTTTTTATAATTTCGAGTTTCCTTGAACACGCTTTGTAATGTGTTAACCCACAACCATTTCACTTGTAAACTCTGAAAGAACTAATTAGGTATATAGGATTTTATTTTTAAATTAGCGTATTCAACATGTACTTTTGGAATAGACAAGATTATATCAGCACACGACTTAGCTAAATTAAATCTAGAACATACACAACATACAGCCCCCCAGGCTGCGAAAGAAACTCCAATTCCCCCAATTACAGTAAGGCCCCGCTATCCACGGTTTCACTTATCTGCAGTTTACCGCTACCCATGTTTATTTTTTATTTTGATTAAAGAAAAAAATTGTTTATAAGTCACAATGCCTACATCATCCCCCCAACGTGGGCATAGAGCTATCATCATCATCATCATCATCATCATAATCATCAACCACCACAATAGATCTAGGAACATATTATCTGCGGATATGGGGGCCCTACTCTATAAATTTTTCAGTGATGCCAGGAATAGAACCTAAGACCCTTCCTTAGGTTTTTAAGGCAGATTGTTTCAATGGGATATTGTTTTCAAAAAGTTTTTTTATTTAATACAACTATACTATATTTGCTTGGTTCTCACTCATTACAAAAGACATTTTGTAACAAAATTATAATTACACAACAAGATGATTACAAAAATATATTACATAGTATTTTACATTATCAAATCAAATAAATGAAATGTGTATGGCGTATTTAAAGGTACTAAAGCAAAAATTAAATTTAAGTATTTTCATTTAAATTAAATACACAAAGTTATACACATCATCAAGAATTTATATAAATGTCCACAAATACCAAATCGATTGAAAAAAATTTCATTACTCAATAGAGGCATACAAATGTATAGTAGTTACACAGTAGAAACAACTTATTATAAGTAGTGGAAGAACATAAAATAACTAAAAGTTTTAACACTTTTCTTGCTGTAAAAGTAATTAGTGAAACCATTTATTACATAAAATCCCACCACACACAAAACACACACACACACACACACACAAAGCTGAAAACAAAATTACATACATAAGCTGAAAATTAAATGATTACATTAACATTACAATAATACACTTTTAATTTTACTTTTAAATTCCACTAGGTTGTGTAGTTACATTTGGAAGCTATTGTTTTTAGGCCCACTGTAAACAATATTTTAACATAAACATCACTGAGGTACTGTAAAGCTTAAAATATATGTTTTCAGAAAAAACTTAAATCAAGTTAGTCTAGGAAAATCTGTAGACAGAAGTGTGACTGAAGTGATATCTAATCTAGCCCATTATTCGTTGAATATTTAAAAGTCAGTAAGGTATGGTTCATAAAGTCACAACAATAAAAGGCATTTTACAAATGGCTACACTTGGTTTGGATGGTACTTTAGTTGTTTATTATCTTACAACAAAAGGATAGATGATCCAGCACTTTCTTTAGATTAAATATTTATGTTGTTTACTCTAAATATTTATGAAACTCTGATTTTGAACGTTTATAATACACTGTGTTCTTTTGAAGCTTATTGTGATCTAAAATATTACTTTTTTGAATACATAAGTCCCCACAAGTTTCTTCAAGGCTGTGGAGTCCATAAGCCAAGCTGACTATTTTTCTCCTGCCAGACTCCGATATATAAACGGCTAAAGTATATTAATCAGTAAGAACAAATTTACTGCATTAAAATGCTACAATACAGATTACTTCATGGGAAGCTTCTTTGACATTGTGAATTTATATTTGAATAGATTTTTAGTCAAAATAACAAATATGAGTCCTAAAGAATAATAAAAGTATAAAATTAAAATGATATATGATATGATTGTCATAATTTTACATCAATTATCGGTACTGGTTCTAGCCTGTGGTCTGTGTCAGATTTTATTTAAAACCATATATTTTCCACTACAGGCTTGCTAGGCCTGTCGTAGCTTCATATGCCTTGTATTCTAACTTAAGACTAGGACAGGCACAACATTCAGTCCCTGGCCGCTAATTTATCAATGTGAAAGGTAAAACTCATATTTTAATCAACGATACATTTTCGGCCATGCTAGAAATAAAACCACCGATTGTTATAACATTATAAGTTATTATTTTAAAGCCGGAGTCTGTACATTTTTACAGACTCCACAGTAGGGTGGATCGAAAAAGATAAAAGTTTGTGGATCGAAACGTTCGGTGCAGTAAAGGTTGTTGGTTGGTATCAATAAGAAATTTCCAAAATATGGACTATCAGATAGTATCTTCTGCCCCCGAAACTATGTCAAATATTCACTATTTTGGTCAAAAACTGTAAAATATACGGGCATGTGATGTTAGCTGGTTGGTCATGTAAGATTCATTAGGGTTTTAAGGCATGCCTCTATGATAAACTAGCACTTGAATGAACATACCCACATATAAAGTAGAGGGGGGAGAGGGCCTAAATTTCCGAAAACTGTATCAACAGGTTCCTCAATAGAACACACTAAATCTTTCAAATGGTTAAGAATGCACTCTTTATCTCTAACCATGATATGAATTATTTATTTAGCCTTTCACCCTCTTTTCACTTATCTGTGTTGATGACACAGCCCCCCCCCCCCCCCCCCCCCCCCCCCCCCCNAGTGAGTGACCGATTTGGATTGTCAGTTAGGTCATTCGCTGCTGTGGCGAATGCCCTTCTTCAGGATGTTGGCCTTAAATGGTATATCCCATGATAATTCCACCTTTGTGAAAGACAAGAATAAAATAAGGAGAGAAAGGTCGCGGATTAAGAGAAAAATGAAGGAAAAACCTGCCTTAAGTCGTAATCCTATACTTGCAGTTTATTTTGATGGCCGTAAAGACAAAACTCATGTGCAAACCAAGGAAATAAATATAATTGGAGAGTAGTCAGTGGGAAACACATCACCATTGTTAAGGAACCAGGCTCACATTACTGGGGTCATGTTAAAGCTAGTTCCATTTCTGCCAGCTTGATGGAATTCTTAGAAGGTAAAATTGATGTCACTGATGATAGAGGCTGTAGGATGTGATGGTACAATAGTAATAATACTGGGCACAAGGGTGGTGTAATCACTTTTCTAGAGAGAAAACTTAGTAGACCACTACAATGGCTCACATGCCTACTTCATTTGAATGAGCTACCTTTGAGACATTTATTTCCCTACCTGGACGGTCCAACAATAGGTCCTCGATCCTACAAGGGCCCTATTGGGAAGAGCCTTTCCAAATGCGAAGTCTTGTCTCTAAAGGAGTTTGAGCCAGTTAATTGTGAGCTACCTGATATTACTACTACCTCTGATCTTAGCACCGATCATCTGTACCTTCTTGAGATGGCTCATGATGTTCAGTCCAGTAACTGTTTTTTTTATCTTTCTAGACGAGATCCTGGTCCTTTATCATATTCCAGATGGTTTAATACTGCAAACAGGATTTTGAGATTATATGTGGCCACAGAAACAACGTCATCTTCCTTCCAGTCACTTGCACACTTTGTCATGAAAGTATATATACCTACCTGGTTCAGAATTAAGTGTAAACCATCATGTACTGCGGGACCAAACACCCGTGGTTTCTTATAAATTAATCCCGATACTTAGCTGGCGATCATAGAAAAGTGGTGGCGAATGTAATTTCACATAATGCATTCTTCTGCCATCCTGAAAATATATTGTTGTTTATGAAGGTAGATGAAAGAAAGCATATAATAAAACCGGCAGTTCACCGCATTTTGAAAATAAGAAACACATCAGGTGATGATGTCCGAACATTTAAAGTCCCTTCAATAAATTTCAATGCTCACCTATATAAACCTTATTAACTGGTTGGAGGATGAGGTTACAGAGCCACCACTATTTGCCAATATTTCTTTAGATGGTATACAGACAATTGTCAATGAAGGTCTGGGTGACAAATACTGGTTTCCCCAACTACCATTTCACGTTGAGAGATCTATGAAGAATGTTACAGAAGCTTTCGGAAAGGTGTGTGGGCAAGAGAGAAGGGATGGGTTAATTCACTCTCAGCTGAAATGCCTAAAAATGGCCTTGTTAGAAACAAAAACTGATTCAAAATTCTAATGTGTCTTTAACATGCCCATGGTTGGTTGGTTAGGGAAGGGTGAGGGAGGAACTCGAAGTGCAGCCACCTTCACGTGGCGAGTTCTGAGTCGCTTAAATATAAATAGCAGAAGAAGAGCACACACTGCAATCTTTACACTTGTGTAAAGTAGGAAATATGAGAAGGTGACAAGGTTGGGTTGGATTCAACAACCTGCCACTCTTTGGCGATTTCCCTTCTCTCATTAGAGTGAATCAATCCATCAAAATGTCAGTTTATCATAAGAGACATAGTTAGAGAGTCTAATACCACTTATATTAGCTTTGCATAACCACCAACAAGCTAACATCACATGCCCACATATTTTACAGTTTTTGACCAAAATAACACATCTTTGACATAGTTTCAGAGGCAGGAGATATCTGATCGAGGCCATATTTTGAAAATTTCTTATTGGTATCAACCAACAACTTTTATTGTCCCGAATGTTCCGCTCCACCAACTTTTTCTCTTTTTCGAGCCACCCTACTCCATAGCCCTGCTTAAAACTGCATGGTTTGCAATCCTCAGACTGCACACTTATCTAATTCAATCATAAAAATAACTGACAAATTACCTATTGATCTTGGATACATAAATATTGGTGGTAAAACTGTAGTAATTAAACTCTATAAAATGTTATTGCTGCATACATTAATTAATTTTCATCAACTTCCTAAACATTGTAAGATTAAATTCTTCAAAAATATTTTTTTAATTTTATTAACTAGATTTCTTCATTTAATTATTATATGACAAATATTAAGAATTAAAAATTATGACCAAATAAAGAGATAGGGCATGTTATGTTGATATGTATGAATTTACTTTCAACAAGATGTGCCAAGAAAATAATATTTTTGAGCATTTTATTTCTTAAATAGGGCCTATAGGTAAATGTGTCTCCAGTGCTAACTTCAACTTTGACAAGAAAACCTGTGTGTAGAGTATTCTATTATCTTGGCTTACTGTAGTAAAACTTAACTTTAAAACTACCCACATCGGGTGGCGTAGTTAGCAAACGCGCTAGTTTCGTGTTGAGCTAGACTACCGAGGACTGCGAGATCGAGGTTTGAATCTTGGTCGGGTAAACTGGAGGTGGTTTTTCTTAAATGTTTTTCCACTCTTCCTCCACACAAATGCGGGTTCAAGTCCTCTATATTCAACTTTTCCCATTCCTAACTCAGTAGCGTAATTAGTACTCAAGTATATAACCTGTACGGGTAGTAAGACGCGGTACTAAAAAAACCTTTAAAACTAAATACTCCCCATGGCCAAGTGGTGAGATAGTGAGGACTTTGGTCTGACCTTAGGTGATTCTTAATACAATTATAATAATATATGGGTATAATTCAAGCCAAAGATCCCAGATTTGATTTCTGTGTCCAGGTGTCATTTTGAAGATATATCTAGAAAGTCATGATTTATGCACATGGTCTAGTTTCAAAGTAATTTGTGTATTGGTTCATTTGTTCTTGCTTTTGGTGTCAGGTGGTTTAAAAAAAAGTGCAATTAAAATATTATTTACAAAAATTTAATGTTGAAATTATTCTTTGAAAAATTAACATATGCTGCTTTAACAGCTCAGAATATAGTTTTATTTATAATAATGTCCCATAATTTACTTTATAAATATGAATTTATATTTAATGTGGAAATAATATAGTTAATTTAGAATGTATCATCAAGTGATTATAAAGTAGATGTAATCTGAAGCAATTAGAGAAAAACATATATGGAAAACAAATGAATAAATTAATATTTTCAATTTTTATCTACCTATTGACATACTTTATTGTCCCTAGTAAATCTCACACCTTGCAAACAAGGTCAGTCAGCTTATTATTTTAGCAAGTGGAGAACAGAAAGACAGCAAAATTATTTTAATGTAGTAAAGTATTTATCATTTAATTTCATGTTAGTAACACTTAAGAGATGCAAGTGAATCTCTTTTAGTTCCCTTTACAACAAATTTGAGCCTACTTGTTTCCGTTTCAATTGATTTTCTAAGGCCGACTATACTAATATGGTAGTTTTTATCTAAAATAAATGTAATTCAATTACATCATACCATACTATGCTTGCATTATTTGTTCTATTAGTATAAGTTGTGTTTTTGCAAAAACCTGATTAGTTCCCTCTAAGGTGAATCTCAACCATGTTCTTCACAAATATGTGGGTATTTTTTAAAAACATTTTCATAATTTCATTCTAATGAGATAACCGTGAAATCAAACATAAATTACATACTGTAGCAACAATTGCCAGTCTGGGTTTATGAAGATTGATTAGTCAATGGGTGAAAGCTTTTGAAGCTTAAGGATAAAATTGGTGAAAATGATGTGCGAGTATACAAATATTTGAGCCTTTTTTTTCATCATAAAACACAGTCAAGAGTTAAAATATAAGTGCATATCTTAAAACAAAGTTAGGCATTACATCCAGGCTTACAGGACTACTGAGTTGCCAACAATGACCATAAATTTCTACCTACTAGTTACTTTACATCTTACATAATTATTAAGTGACTGACTTTTGAAACCTACTAACTAATCGATTTTAAACACCAGTAGTTTTTGCATTTACTAGAATATAAAAGTTTAGTTTACTACCTAAAGATTTTTAGAAATGAAGTTGTATCACATGGTCATAAAGTTCAGGATGGTACAAGTTTTTGAATTTAATAAAATCCATGCAATGGCCTGATTTTATTGTCATAATTTGTAATGTATTAATATACTTTTACCAATCAACACTAAGAAATATGTTTTCTATTTTAGCTGGGGACATGTTAAACTTGTTGGCTAACAATTATTTTAAAAATTCTTTTGAGCCCCGATTGCAACTCTAAAATAACCAACCGGAACTAGTCCCTTGACTGCACAGAAAAGCTATCAAAACTACCCTGTAAAAAAGGAAATCAAGAAAAAATTTACAAAAGTAAATTTTATAATTTGACTGTAAACCAAAACAAGTAGCAAAAAACTGAAGATCTGTAAATAAATAATTGTTTACTATAGCTAATGAAAGATTACACAAGGCTTTGCATAAGAAGAATTTGCATAAAGTAAAATTTTCCTAAACAAATTAAAGTAGTTTGTAAAGTTCACTCAGTTTATTCTGAAAGGTAGCGTTCTTACTGTGACGGGTTAACATATGGTGCAGCTGATAAGATAGGAAGACAAAGTGTAAAAAATTATTAACTACAAGAGAAGCAGACGACTTTCAAAATAAAATTGAAGAAGACAAATAATTGTCTTTAATAATAATTTTTAGATAAAAAAAAAGTTATCCCTTTATTTAAATTAGTTTTTTAATAGGAGACCTAACATAATTTTAAATACTGGTAATTTCACAACATATATTTCTTGTCACTTTTCTAACTTATTTGAAGATACATCAGCACTTATATACCTGCAAATATCATAACATAAAAAAACTTTGTATTTGTTATTTTTTTAAGGAGTATCTATTTATTTTTTAAATCAGACATGTACCAACCGATATTGTATAAACTATAGCCTAAAGCATATATAATCCCAGAACTTTGAAAGGTCACTGCTTAAGTGAAACAAACGTGTTTAATTTTGTAAATGGTAAGTTAAAATCTAGGTCTTTTATTATAACTCTTCAGGGAAGGAATTTAAAACATGTAATGGAAAGTATGTGCATATATCTTGGTATGAATAACTCTTTTTAAGGAAAACTTTTCACTTTTTGTTGTTGCTGGGGTAAATAATTAAAAATATAAAGCAACAAGAGTAAATATTCAAGATCATTTTAAACTATTATATAAATAAAATCAGAATTAGTTTAGCAAAGTGTGTAGATTGAATTTATATATTTGACCTCTCTTTCTAGTTTTAATACATATTAACCTATTTAAAAATATATTTATATACTTTGCAATATATTCCTTTATAAAAAAAGTTGATAAACATGGCACAGCAAATTATTTTATATAAAACAAACGTAATACTATGGCACTTATAATAAACTATAATATAACATCCTAAAATTTTAAATCTTGAGTAGGGAGTGGATAAATTTAAGTTAAGACTTACATGTTATTATTTAAAGAATTCAGAAATTAAGTTTTTATAAACATGAATAAAGAAAAAAATTATACTACTGAAAGACCCTTGAAAAATTATATATAATCTTGGAATAACAATTGTAACAAAATTTCATAACATTTAAAAATACTTCATCAACTCCATAATTTTCCATATAAAAGAGTCAAATAGTCAAAATAACATTGATAGTAATAAGAATTACAATATAAAATGCGAATTGACATAAAGATAAAAGTATAAAACTTATTTAAAACAACAAGTTAAAATTAGGTTAATATCTCCAGTCAAATTTAGTTTGAAGATAATGTTATATATAAATTGAAAAGGTTAAGTTAAGTTTAATGAAAATGTAAGTTGAATTGAAATCTAAGTCTTATCTGAAATTGATGTCCCTTTACTCCTTTGATAATCCAGATCAGGTGGAGAATTCTGGAAGATTTTTAATCCGACATGTCTCGGCACATCATTTTCGTACGATGTTCAATAGAAACTGTAAAAGTCCCTGTGTGAAACATGATGTGTTTACGTGAAATGTGTAAAACATTGTGTGTTTACATGACATGTGTGACATGTATCACACAGCAACTTTTACAGTTTCCATTGAACACGGTATGAAAATGATGTGCCGAAACATGTCGGATTAAAAATCTTCCATAATTATCCACCTGATCTGGAATATCAAAGGAGTAAAGAGTCGTCAATTTCAGATAAGACTTAGATTTCAATTCAACTTCAACTTTTTATTAAACTTAACTTAACCTTTTCAATTTATATATAACATTATCTTCAAACTAAATTCGAGTGGAGATGCTAACCTAATTTTAAATAAGTTTATACTTTTATTTTTATATCAACTCACATCTTGTAATGTAATTCTTAATATGTTATCAATGTTATTTTGACTATTTGACTATTTTATATGGATGATTATTAAGTTGACCAAGTATTTTTAAATGCTATGAATTTTTTTTACATTTGGTATTCTAAGATTATATTTAATTTTTCAGGGATCTTTCAGTAGTATAATATCTTTTCTTTACTATTCATATTTATGAAAAATTAATTTATAAATAATATTTTTCTCAACTCTTTAAATAATAACATCTAAGTCCTAACTAATATAAAACTATAGTATATCAAAGTGTAAAGCAAAAATAAGTTTACCATGCATGAAACACATCTATACTTATTTATATTTTTTACTATGGCACCTTTTATATACATAGTGCACCTAAATTTAGAGTAAATATTAATGTGTGTACTTTGTTCCTTGTTACACATTTATTATTATTATTTAGTGAACACTTTCTGATTACCAAACCCACTCAAACTTTTTTTTTTCAAACTACATATCAAATTTTCTAAAAATAGATATCAGAACTTATGAGAATAAAATTTTCCTTGAATCAACGCTTGTACGGTAACTGAAAACATTATGTACATAATTCACATTTAATAAACATGCGCTTATAAAAATCAAAATTATTGGTGTGTACTATCTTCGTCAACCTCTGTGGTTTTGAGGTAAAGTGCTTGCCTTTCAACACAAGGTTCACGGGTTCAAACTTGGAGGAGGTCGACGGATTCTAAACAAGTGATTGAATCCGTGGCGCAACTTACTTCAGAGATAAAATAAAGCTGTCGGTCCATGTCGATTGAAGGATGTAAAATATGACATACCTTCATGACAAAATTTTTAAGCACTTTCTTGCTTGCTCAAAGAAATTCAATGCAGAAGGTAAAGGGACGCTACAGCACTTTCACGACTTCCATGGGTTTAATCCTAGATGGAGCAAGTGACACTCATCAACCGAAGGGCTGAGCACGTGCACTGCTACAAATGGATGAGTAATCACACTAAGCCAAACTTCAAGTTACTTCACTTAAGTTCAAACAAGCTATTCACATTTTAGCAATGTCTAATGTCATTTCTCTATCACCCACATATCCACTGTTTTATTTTTATTAATTTAGACTATGACAAGCTAAAATAGGTTGTTATTCAATCATATGATCAAATCTAGATGTCAAATTTAGTTTAGGCCTTATTTTTTTAAATAAATGGGTCTGTAAATATTTTCCAAATTAAATAAATATTACCTTAATTTAAGTAAAGTAGCCTTATTTAATGTGGATTCGTCCTTAAATGGTCAGGAGTGATATTATGGTAGTAAATATAATATAAAAACAGCATCTTGGAAACATTTTCAAAGTGGAGTTTTAACTTTATACTAAACTTTATAATTTCATACAGTGGTAAATTTGTTTTTCATCACCTAGTTTAGTAATCCTGGCACTAATAATGTCTAACATGGTCTTACAATATTTTACGATTCATCCAAGCATACAAAGTAGAAAGCACTTAATATTCTATAGTAAGTTTTGTCATATCATAAAAGTTGGCTCTAGCCTTTTTCAAATTTGTTATAGACATATAAACTAAAGGCTATGTGAATCATATCAAGTTATGTTTGAAGAATAAGAAACATTATTCTACCATCATTACCAATTATTAATTGTACAATGTACAATGGAAAATTCCCTTTGTTTGATATGGCTACCGATGTTACTTTAATAGTCACTCAGATATGTTTAAGATTAGCCTATTGTCTATTAATTAAAATTTCCCGTCCTTTTACCAGATTCGTAGCTTATTTTACAAGAAACAATATTAAGTTGGGGGAGCTTTTACATGTCAAATTAAACTTAATAAAAAGTATTTTATTGGTCTGAGACACTTGTTGCCACTGTGCCCTTTGTGATACCGTAAACCGAGATAACTTTCAACAACTGGGTATCTGTAGCAAACTGAAGTTTCGCATTTGTTTCACAAGATTTAAGATTAACGGCTAAGGCTTACTTCTCATTGCAAAATAGTTTCATAAAAAATCTCTCGGACACAGAATGGGCTATAAAGTTACTAGAAAGAAATAATCTTATAATATCTCCCTAATATCCGGAGAAGCAGAGCATGTCTTTCATCTGAAACAAAGACGATATTCTTTGGGAGCCTAGCAATATCCTTTACAACAGGGATCGGCAACCAGTCATTCGTGATCAACTGGTCAGTTGCTCTCGCAGCAATTTTCAGTCGAACATCTAAGAAAACTACATCTTCATTAAAAAAATCGAAGTATGAGTCTTCTAAACCTGAAAATATATCAACTACTCTCAATATTTGAGTGTAACCAGAAGAGCCTTGACCGGTTATAATCGGTATTGCCATAAGAAAATTAAACGATGGAAGATTGTGGGATCTTTGATTAGTTTATAAGTTGATCGGGGTCTAAAAAGGTTGCTGACCCTTGCTTCACAACCAGGCTGAAGCTGATTTCCCTGCTGTCTTGTTACATTTTAATTTTGAAAAAACAAGATCCAATGATCCTGGCCAAAAAAGATGTATATTTTTAAGAGGGGTGTGCACACAGAGAAAATTTGTGACCATACCTTTGTTTCAATAATATTTTGTGGCTTTGTGTCTGGACATCCGATAAATAGAACATATTTGGACAGCTTTGACAGAGAGGGAACCTGCTAAGATTAGGTATATTCATAGTATCACGGTAAGAGTGGTTAGTATGACTTGGTCACATTTGCTGTTTGGCTTGAATCTGAATTTGTTTCTTCGCGTGTTCCAAACATTTAAAGCTGAAATGGGTGAAAATCTAAGCAATCTATTTTATTGAAAAAGCATCAGATGATAATGACATTTACCTACCTCTCTCTGATGGAATACATTGTGTATATACTCACTGGGGTGTGTTATGCGGCTTTGAAAAAATATAAGAGTAAAGTGCTAAATGAGTGGCTGGCAACAAAGAAAGAAGTGTAAGTTAGTGAACAAGAAACAATTTCCTAGTCCTCTGAGAAATCTGTGTCAATATATTATATGTACCCCAAATGATAAAGAAACAAGAAGTAAAAATTGAACTTAATGATTCAGCAAGTTAAGAATTCATTCATTCAATCCCAACACAACTTTGGAAATAATTAGTGACAACAAGCATAGTACATTTGAAAACTCAAAATTTATTTCTTGTAGAGCCAGGTTATGTCAATTTTAGAGTTTGGTCGAATCCACTGGTTTACGAATGTGAATCTCTACTATAGCTTTGAATAATAGAAAATACAAATAGTAACTAAGTGTTAACATTCCTTTTTTATAATCCATTATAACATTCATACATTTAGATAAGTGTTAAATTACTGGTATGGGGGCTGATTGTTAAGTTAATCTTATAATTATAATTGGTTCTGAACCACCAATAAGAAGTATTAGAGCTCTAAAACAAATTTCAAATGAAATTTTAAAAGATATTATTTTTTTAAATATTTTGTCTCAAATCCCGAATATCCTTAAGGATTTGAGGGTCCCAACCATAGTAAATTTGCTAAAGTAAATTAGTGGTGTTGATGTACAAATTGAAATAAAATAAAAACTAATGCTGGAGAAAGTATTTGTGTTGAAGACATTCAAAATGTGTCTTTCGTAATGTTACAAACATCATTGTAAAGTGATTAGACTAATGAAAAGAGATCCGAGTGGTTTTAAAGTTCAAATGAAGGCCGAAGATGGTGAAAATTGTAAAAATGCAATTTTATTAAAGTTAAAATAAAGAACTCTTTGAAAAATTATGTTGGAAAATTGATACAATCCAGTGAGAAAAACTCAAAATATCACATTGTATAACCAAGTTTATGAAATTCCATAGAAACAAAAAACAAAAGTAAATGTTAGAAATAGTATGATTATTTCTGTTAGATGGAGCTGAAGCAATTTTGAAGGGAGGGGTGGGGGGTCATTAAGATGATTGATCGTTTGTCAAAATTATTGGTGCGAGTATGGTCATTTTATTAAGTTTATTATCAGATTTATTATCATCCTGAACCCTGGCGTTCAAAATACAATATGAAACTAGATAAAGATGTGCATTGATGTTAATGCGTTATTATTTCCTAATAAAAATTGTTGATGCTTATACACAGAAAGCTACTCATAATTTTAATTAATGCATTATAATATTAAATAAAATATCTCAACTACAAAGCTGTTCATAGTTTCCTTTTGAACATTTAACTAAAACATGTGTTCAAAGTTACTCAACTATATGAGTAACATTAAGCATCACTTATCTTCTTTCAAGTAAAAAATATGCAAATTGAGTTTTTTTTAAAGTGTGGCAAAATTGCCCCTAGCTTATCTTCCCATTTTCAAAACATAATTTTAAGGAAAAGTCTAGAAATGTTCAAATTCGGTTTACGGTGCTAAGCAACTTTCAAATAAAACATCAGTTCTGTAAATATTCATTTTTTCTATTTCAATGGGGGAAAAAAGTTAAAATGATCAAACTCAAACTAATTTTAGTTCCTATACCTAACTTGGACTGATTGTTTTGAAAGACTTCAATTATTTTCCCCAAACACCCTTCTTCAGTTTACAAAAATTAGTAATTATTTTTGTGCAAGCAAAATTCGTTGAGTTATACCAATATAGTGTAAAATTTACAATATATAGATTACATAATATGTATTTTAATACTTTTAGTGTTTGACCAAGAGCTAATATAATAGGAAAAATATTGTGACCTTTCTTGAGCTTTTCAGCTAAAATATAATAACCTTTACATATTTAATGACACGACGAATATAACACCTATCGTTATTATTAATACACATCAAACAAATTATTCAATTATTAGATTATTGCCGATTCCTCCCAATTACCTTAAAATTGATATAACATAATTGCATATTTACAATGCTGATGACAACAAAATTGAATAAACAATATTTTAAAAAGTCAGTTCAAAGATCCTTAGAATCCTCACATTCTGTTAAAATCCACATTCAAAAATATATTTGTACACACATTATACATATAAAAACTAAACATGCACAGAATATAAATTAAGTTGGCACAACAAAGAGAAGTAATTCAATCGCAAAAACACTAGACCGTAGATAATCTACTTTTGACTTACAAGCTTTAAAAAAGACTACACAAATTCAAATTAAACTTGTACAGTATAGTATAGTTAACAAAAATAAAGCTCATTAAAAATCTTTACATCAATAAATTAGGCCTGTTTAATTGGATGTGTATATATATATTTAACATTATGTGGATCCCAAACAATTTTGTTTGTGGCAGAAAACAAATCACACTAACACACATTTACAGGGAAGAGGTTAACACCACAGCAATGTCGATAGATTATGCACACCTTCCTACAATATTGCCACAAAATACACACTTGGATGCATATCTTAACAGTCTATAATATTAGGAGACAATACATTTGAATGCTGCCATATATAGTTATAAAACAATTCGTTGCACCAGCTCACCAAGTGCAAGGTAAATGATAAAAGAGTAGGCCGGGATGTATAACATGTTAAAATCCCTGCACCTAGCTTAAATAAATAATATTTGAAGTGATAAAAAAACTTCACTAACATAAGGTAGTTTCTCAAAACTAACGTTATAAAAATACTCAACAAAACACATTAAGTTTTCCTTACTGTAATTAACAGTACCTTTAAGTATTTTTAAGTGTTTCCATTCAAAATGTTGTGATACTTAAGATATTGTAATACTGTTTGCTTCATTTAGGCCTACTTCAGTTTCTGTTGATAGTTAATAAAGTATATAATCCTATGGTGAAATATTAGTAATACTTTTCAATTAATATATATCATATTTAGAATAGTAACAATTTTATACTTTTCATAGTCAATTAATGACTATACACCCCAAGAAAATATACAATGTATCAATGAGAGCTGGCAGTTATACCAGTACTATGGACACACTAAGCAGCAAGCAAAATAAAAAATATACCAGCTGAACACTAAATTAAAATATTTTTTTTTAAAAAAGTCGGTTAAAATTTAGGCTTCTCATACTAGGGTACCAATACATCACCAATTAAAATACTAGCATAAGTAGATTATTCCTTACTAATCAAATGTATGGGTAATTTTAGTAGCATTTTCCTTTACACTATACAGTGAAATCTCTTAATAGTGAACACCTTCTAGGATGAAAAAAAGTGTGATTTGTAAAAATACATATTTAAAATAAAATCACAGGGCTTGGACACGGTTTAATCTATATGAACCTATATATTGTGGACCGATTTTTTTTCAATATGTGTCCGCTGTTTAGAGATTTGTATGCAAAAGTAGTCATCTTTAGTAGTGTCTGCATCTGTTATTGGGAAGTTATTTCATTCATTGTAAGAACCAATGTTATTTTGCCGAGGAAATTTAAACTGTCCGTTATAAAGAAGAATCCTCTATTCAGAGGTGTCTGTTAAGGAAGATTTCACTGTACATTTATAACAAAGCACAATTAAAGTGTCCTGAATAATTTTATAGTTGCCTCAATTTAGTTAGCTTTTGATGAAAACATATTTTCAAGATAGAGTTTCGTCTATGCAAAAAAAAAAAAAAAAAAAAAAANAAAAAAAAAAACTAATTAAAATGTTGGTACCAGTTTCGTAACTTTTAACAAAAATGAAAATAAAATGTACTGATCTCTATCAAAATACTTTTGGTTACAAATCACTGCATTATCTAAAATACAAATGATACTTTAATAAAGTTTAAATATGCCAATAACAAAAACTTTTGAACCAATCCTAATGTAAAACTAATGTCTAAAATATATGTTGTAAGTATTTTAAAAGCCACAACTAAAACTAAAATAAAAAAATAATTCAAAAACTAACTTTTCTATATGTGATGAAGAAATGAATATAACTCTACAAAATGTATGTTTGTATGTTTTGACCATTACATTACATCCCCACATAACATTGTTTCTAATGCTAATATGCCTAAAACTTGTTTTATAAATACCTACACATTTAAAAATGTGTATCTATTTAGAAAGAATTAAACAAAACTTTTTTTCAGCAAAAAATTCATTTGGAAAAGAAGTGTTTCATTTACACAAAACAAAAACAAAAGAGTAATTTAACTTGAATATTTTTATGGATAAATTTGAACAGATTTGCATTATCAAATTATTTTCTAAAACATGTTCCAAATAAAAGATTATTGGTAGGTACCATATCGAAATGTTTTGGTTCTATTCTCCTTTTAAGTATTTTTACTATGGTATTAATTAGGCAGTAAAATATTTTGGGAGAGCTAAGTAATATAACCATATAAATTAGACTTTACAATGATTAGCTATTTAAGTAGTTCAGAATTAAATAATTTTTTTGTCATTTCAAATAACCCTTCTAATCAATAAATTTAGGTCTATTAATGAAAAGTATATTATTATTTAAAAAAAGTTTCTTCTCAAACAAGCTTTTAAAAACATGAAACTATTCTGTAAATTCCTTTTAGGCTTGATTAAATGTGATAGTACTTTTAATTTTCAAATATAATTAGAACAAAATATAGCCTAATTGAAATAAATTTCAAAAAGTTAAATTGTATGTTTTCAATAAATAATGTTAGATACAAATATGTGTGATTATTTTAATTTATTGGTAATAGTAAAACAAAGAGACAAAATATGATTTAAAAAATATATATCATATTTTATCCTTTAACAAAATTACTAACAAACATTAAATTCATTTAATAATAGCTGAATGTTGTGCAACTAATTTTCTTACCTATTTAATTTGATATCTTATTTAACTAAACTTGAAAATGAAATATTAGTTGTAAAATCCTACTGATCTAAATTAAAACTTAGCAGCGATCACATATCTATCTTGTACATATGGTCCCACATTTTTATAACATACTTTCTTTGGTAATTTATTTTATTCTTAAGTGTTGAGTGGAAATTCACCACTTAATTACATTTTCAAAAAATATTTCTTAAGTGTTTTATGTTTATAAATACTGTTGTGAATTAGCTGATAATTGAGTTTTACATTAGGAAAAAAGTGCAAATTTAGATAACTAGCTTGTAGATATATTTTTAAATAATACCAAAATGTGAAAAAGTATCAATATAATACATTTTACTTGTTCACTTGCTCTTGAATATTGAATATATAAATAAATTCCTAATATTTAACATAAAAATTCATGTCACAATCATAGCCAATTCATGACAGTTAAGGAGCAGAAGCAAAAAAAGAAAATTCATTCATAAAATATTCCAAAATACAAAATTATCTTTAAATTTGGATATATAGAGAAGTTATGTTCTGCAGTACAACATTTTATTGAGCTTTTTCATTACATCCAATGTGTTTCTTGATTTTCATTGGATATTATTAAATATGAGGTTTAAATAGCGCAGTTATATTATTTTGGGTTGAAATTAGGATATTTAAATGGCAGTAGAAACATTATAATGATTTCCTTGGTTTCATAATGCACAGATACCAAAATAGAAACGATCATATTTCAAGGCAAAATTGGACAGTAAAAAGGTGTTTCAAAAAATGTTTGAAATGGAGTATTTCAAATAATACTACAGTGTTAAAAGTTAAAACACGCAATTTTAAAAATTAAATTAAATAAAGGTAAACTGTAAAATTATTATATGTTTATGTATATATTTATATAATAAAAATAATATATGCAACAAGTATTTCAAGCTGTTGCATTTGAATTCTGTTTAGAGGGAGATATTTAATCTGAGATTTAAAAATAGTACCGTTTAATTTGGTAATTGACTGGAACCCCTATAGTTGTTTTATTAAATGCATTCATAGGTAAGACACAATCAAAATGTGAAACATTAAGAATAAGAATTAAGAATTTTGTGTGAAAAACTCATACAGAAAGCATGGCTAAGCTCTTAGTGGGGTTGAGATGTTTGAAGTACACTTTGTACAACATTGGAGTAATTTTGTAACAACTTTTTTTTTGTATTAATGACGCCCTTTTAAGTGTGACTGTAAGCCAATGATAAGGAATAAATTCTCTTATATGACTGGATAGTCTTGGTGCAGCATTCATTTCAACATTTAGCTATAGGTGGATAAAAAATCAAGTTTGTCCCTAATAAATGAGAGATGTATAATAATAGGACAGTGTATAAACACTGTACAATAATGTAAAGTAATTGATAGTGAAGGAAGCCAACAACCGTAAGAATAGTTAGGTTAGACCTAGATATAAAAACACAATTCTCTATTTATTTCGTCTCTTCTTAAACTATTGCACTATATGACACTTCACAGATTGTTTTGAATTTTTGTAGATGTTCCTTTATCATTATAAAAGACACATTGAAACCACACAAACAAAGATAGGCTATAGAATTACATGTTTCTAGAATGATTTGAAATACCTTATGTAACAAGTTACAATGTGTCTCTTCTAATGATAAAGATACATCTCCGAAAATTCAAAACAATGTGTGAAGTGTAATATAGTGTAATATAGTTTGAGAAGAGAAAAAATGAAGAGATAAGTGTGTTTTTCTATCTATGTCTAACTTTTTTTGTGACTATCCTTTCAGGTTGGCTTTCTTCACTATCAATTACTTTACATTATTGTACAGTGTTTCTACACTGTCTTATTATACATTTCTAAGCCTTTTGGCACTAATTCATTTTATTATCATTAATAAATGAGAGAGTTATAAGAACAAGAGTTGGTAAGAACATTTTATTCATAGAATAACACTTGCATTGTAGTATGGTAGATTCTGACCCAAAAGATACAAATTTATTTAAAAATGGTTCAAACACCAGATTAATACATTAGGGTTGGGTTTTCCATAGTGTAATTTTCCATCCTCTGTCCAGGCGAATATTTTATTAGCTACCCATATCATCAATAAGCCTAGGTTGTTATGTCCCTTGTGTTAATCGTATCACTCAAAAGCTCACACAGTAACCAATAATTTGAATGTCAAATAATATACTCAATTCAAAAATAATTACTTTAATAAAATTGTATCTTAACAATTTTTAACTTTTCAAGCAAGACTTTGAATATACAATCTATAGTGGTGTATTTATGAACTGTGTGTCTCTGGTAAGTCATCATAAATAGTTTCCAGCCTATCACCATGTCAGTTTACTAAAATGCCTCCATATTCCTCTATCCTTCTTACATTTTTCTCCTCTCATTTGCACACTTTCTTTTATATTCTCATCCCATATCTTTCTTGGCCTTCCTTGCGGTCTTTTTCCAGCATACTTTATCTCTATCATTCTCTTTGGCATCTTCTCCTTTTCCATGCTCATTACATGCCCATACCATATCAGTCTTGCTCTCTCTACTATCTCATGATTAAGGTACTAACAGGATAGTGACATGCAATACAAGGAGCCTACTCAGTGGGTTCCGCTTAGCCTGTCCTACTCAATTCTGATCCCACCACTAAGTGGTGTACCCCGGGGCCTGGACAACCTGGTGGAGGTTGGGTGGAACTCCAGCGGAAGTCAGCCCAGGTGCAGATAAAGGACAAGAGACTGGTCAGGGCCAAAATTAACAAGCTTGGAACAGGGTCTGGCTAGTTGGGGTGTGGGGGGTTGTTGATATTTAGGGAGTGTGGGGGTTGTTGAAGATTAGGGAGTGTGAGGGGTTGTTGAAGATTAGAGAGTGTGGGGAGTTGTTGATGATTAGGGAGTGTGGGGTGTTGTTGGTGATTAGGGAGTGTAGGGGTTGTTGATGATTAGGGAGTGTGGGGGTTGTTGATGATTAGGGAGTGTGGGGNGGGTTGTTGATGATTAGGGACTGTGAGGGTTGTTGATGATTAGGGACTGTGAGGGTTGTTGATGATTAGGGACTGTGAGGGTTGTTGATGATTAGGGACTGTGAGGGTTGTTGATGATTAGGGACTGTGAGGGTTGTTGATGATTAGGGACTGTGAGGGTTGTTGATGATTAGGGACTGTGAGGGTTGTTGATGATTAGGGACTGTGAGGGTTGTTGATGATTAGGGACTGTGAGGGTTGTTGATGATTAGGGACTGTGAGGGTTGTTGATGATTAGGGACTGTGAGGGTTGTTGATGATTAGGGACTGTGAGGGTTGTTGATGATTAGGGACTGTGAGGGTTGTTGATGATTAGGGACTGTGAGGGTTGTTGATGATTAGGGACTGTGAGGGTTGTTGATGATTAGGGACTGTGAGGGTTGTTGATGATTAGGGACTGTGAGGGTTGTTGATGATTAGGGACTGTGAGGGTTGTTGATGATTAGGGACTGTGAGGGTTGTTGATGATTAGGGACTGTGAGGGTTGTTGATGATTAGGGACTGTGAGGGTTGTTGATGATTAGGGACTGTGAGGGTTGTTGATGATTAGGGACTGTGAGGGTTGTTGATGATTAGGGACTGTGAGGGTTGTTGATGATTAGGGACTGTGAGGGTTGTTGATGATTAGGGACTGTGAGGGTTGTTGATGATTAGGGAGTGTGATGGGTTGATGATTAGGAAGTGTGGGGGATTGTTGATTATTATGGAGTGTGGGGGATTGTTGATTATTATGGAGTGTGAGGGGTTGGTGATGATTAGCTAAGTCATTGTCAGCACCCATAGCCTCAGAGAAGGTTACCACCTAAAGAAAGTTTACCTGAGGACCAATAAGCGGCTGCCCCACTACTTAAGTGTAGGCCGTGACACGATTAGTTATCTGGCTGCCGAAAAAACCCAAAACACCTTAGAAAATAAAGTTATGGTAAGTGTAAAAAGCTAAATTCACTGAAAGCAAGTTATTTATGTTTTTCTTTAAACCAAATAATTGACATTCCATGCCAGGCGTGGGCATAGGTAAAGTCAGCAGTTCACTGAATGTAGCGCTGGATCTTGTGAAACAAAGTTCACAGACCCATGATATAGTTAAGCCTTTAGCTATTAGCTATGTATTGAGTTTTCTGATTGTATTAACTGCTAACTGAAAATTTTGATATTTTTTTTACTCTTTAGTGATTCAACTATTTCTCTGACATTCATTTCTCTAATTAAAATGTTACAGCACACCATCGAATCACTGTTGATGTGAAGTATTTGTTTCCATTGGTATTAGTTCTAGTGTTTGTTAAATAATATTTCAAACCTATTCTCATTTAAACAGCTCCAAATTAATGTATGCACTGATAACATAAAAAAAAACCAATTGTCATTTGACAGAATGCAAAACTATTACTTTGAAAACTGTGCATGAAATTGTCTTTGTTTACTGCTCCCAGTGTAGAAGAAAGTCTTATATAATACAATAATACATTTCCTAAGTTATGCTACACGTATGTTAGCCTCACGCTGGTGCTTTCTTCCCTCCTCTTGGTTTTATTGATTCTGATATTTGCCACATTGCTTCTTCACACAGGAACTCATCGAAATTGTTGAAAAATGCAATAATACGTTCATGCTTCTTAAAAGAGTATATTCTAAAATAGAAAAAAAAAGAAGTTGTTTACAATGAGATACAATCAAATACATTTTAAAATTTATTTATTTTTAAATTGCAATTAACAGTGCCTACCTTTAATTTCATTAATCTGAGTGTATCTACTTTTTCTTCTCTTTATTTATACTTGACATACTCTTACAGAATAAATAAAATCTTTTTTATTTTTAAATGTTGGCTTCTAAATAATTTTGTAAGATATGGAGGTGGAGGTAAGGGCAGGCAGAAAAGAGACATCCTGCTTCAGTGGTCAAATGATCTAAGTTGTCACTTGCGCAATATACTAGTAACGGGGAGATGAGAGTTTTTATCCCAATTGAGTGTACAGAAAGTGGGTTTTCCTAAATGGTTTTTCACGCAAACATGGGTACACTAGCTATAAATTCAACCTTCCTCATCCCTAACACATTAGTGTAATTGGTACATATGTAAATACCTCGAATGGGTAGTATGACGAGGTGTTAATTTTAAAAAAAGCTTGTCAATTTGAATGTGTCAATCAGCAACCAAAACTCTTCCAGCGGTTTCATAGTTTATACTGGACACACCTGTCTGTCGAACCATAGCCACAACCTTATATTAATTTTGTTAGACCAATCCAAGGACAAATCCACTTGGTAGTAATGATATAAAATCAAAGTGATCAGAAGTATATAGAGTTTATATAATATTGCCGTAGTAATTAGAAAAGTAAAATATGTTTTAGCAGCCTTGTTATTCTGGCAGTCTTAATGTTTGATAATAGCGTTACTTAGTTCTTTGGCGAGATAGAAATTTCCTTTAAAATAAATTAAGTTAGATTAAATTGATGTATTCCCATATTACTTAGAAAAAGATGGCCATGCTGAAGAGACCAATAAAACTGCCAAATCAAAGCAGAAATTGATTGGTGTTTTGAAATGGGGAAACGTTTGCTCCCACTTCATACTTTTAAAATGATTGTCTATTCCTGCTTCAAATGTTTAAAATCATTTGTCATTTATGCTTCATACTTTTAAAATACTGTTTATTCCTGCTTTATACGGTAATTTTAAAATTACCGTTCATTCCTTCTTTATGCTCTTAAAATTACTTTTCATTCCTGCTCTATGCTTTTAAAATCACTGTTTGTTCTTGATTCATACTTTTAAAATTACTCATTTCTTCTTACTTTAGTCACTGCTCATTCCTGATTCATACTATTAATGTTTCTACTTATTATTAATTGTTATTACTACTGACTACAAACATTATTGTTCACTATTGCTTGTTTCTGTCTCATACTATCAAAACTAAGGCTAATTTATGACTATTCTTGAATAGTAATATGTAATATGTTTTATTCTTTATTCCTACTTGTTACTACATACTAGATACTGCTTGAAAATGTTTAGTTCCTGTTCATCACATATCCTGCTTAATACTTTTTGTAACTATTCCATACATTTTGTTTATAACACGTTACTACTAATACAATCAGTTTCGGTTTGATACGGTTTGTTTTAAAGCAGGAATAAACAGTCCCAGCTGAGAGATCTGGAAAAATTAGATTTTGAGCCGAGATGTGCGAGGAGGGAGAAAACTCCTTACCTTTGCCCCACTACTTTATTAGACAGTGTTGCTGTAGAGGGTCATCATAGTAACTGTGGTAGGATTTCAAAGCACTAGTCCTCTTCTTATTTAGCTATATTGGGTACTGCACTGAATTCAAGTTTGTGATCATTTTGATTGGGTTCATTATTTACATAGTTAGTGGTCAGATTCTTATTGCTCATCTAGAAGTTTAAATGTCAACCCTTTCCTTTCCCAGCATCCCACATGCTCCTGAATGTACTGGGTTGGATTAAAACTATTTTTGTTGACATATATTTTGACGATCTTAACTAGGAATCATTATAGGGCAACTTTAATTTAATTCCTCATAGTTAATATAGTTCCCATTGTATCAAAGTTACTCCTATATTATTAATATGTATTAAGTTGGTAAAGTAATAGGTAACTTTTTTTTTTTATGGTAGGCTATGGTTTTTAAAATGTATATGAGGAAAAAGAATTGTTCATAATAGGAAGTTGATACACTAATGAAGCTTTTACTTACCCTTTCTTAAATCTCTTCATGTTTTCAACTATATTAAACTGCTGCCATCTTTTTGAGAAATTTATACAACCTTCTGGAAGGAGGTCACTGTTGCCAATGTGAACAAATGTTAAATCTTGAAGAACTAGGCCTCTGAAAAATATATAAACTTTTTGTAAATTAATTGGTATTTCTTTATTAATCACAACTTGTGAATGTGAGGAATGCCAGGCCTCCACCGTGGTTCGGATCCCACGTTTAACTGTAGGTCCTCCATTGCATCCCATAATCACCCTACCATTACACATTAGCGTGAGTATAACCCGAACGGGTAGTAAGACGCGGTGCTAATAATAATTGGTATTTCTTTAAGGAAAAGCTACTTTCACTTTTGGAGGTATATTTTGTTATATTTTTAAAAGAAGAGAGAAGGACAATGCCTACACACTTACCAGGAAACTGTAGGCCTCAAAGTTCACAACAACAAAACAAATAATTATGAAATTTTTGGGTACATTAGTCCCCTTCTTTGGCAGAAGAGATTAAAACACCAACTTGACTATGGCAGCATGACTAGAGGTTGATCATGGCCCCTTAGATACTGTTGTTGCCTGTTTCTTGATTGATTTTACAAAATGAAATAAATATAAGAATGGTTGTAGGTTGTCAGAATTAAAAAAGGGCCTTGGCCTTCTATTTTCTTTTCAACGTTTAATTTAAAATAACCATTTGACAACATGTTTCCTTTATTTACATACCCACAATGTTTTCCCTTCTCTTTTGTCTTCCTCCATTTTGTTTCTATTCTCCTTTTCTGTTAATTTTCCTTCTCTATCTTGTAAACGTCAATTTTTCTCCTGTTTTATTCAATAATACCACCTACATTTTCAAAGCTACCGTACTTCCAACATTTATGGATCAAACAATGCATTTCAATAAAAGAGGCTGGCCTATTTCAATAGCCTTGTGGCATTTTTACAAACATGTCTTAACTCAAGAAACAGGCAACAACAGTAGATATCTAAATGACTAATAACTACTATAGCCATGCTGCCATAGTCCAGTTGGTGTGTTACTCTCTTCTGCTGATGAAGGGGAGTGACATACCCCGAAAATTTTATAATTATGTGTTTTGTTGTGTTTTTAATTGTGAACTTTGAGGCCTTCAGTTTTCTTTTGAGTGTGTAGGCCTTGCCCTTCTATCTTCATTTCAATGTTTAATTTAAAACAGCTGTTTGGCACCATTTTTCCTTTATTTTGTTATATTTGAAAGAATATAATCATCATCATCAGTTTTCTTTTTCTTTTAAATAAACATAAATTGATAATACAAAAATTGTGACATAATAAATAAATAAAAATTCTTGCACCAACCCCTTGGGGTTCTCGTAAGCCAAAACATTTCTGTAAAAAAATAAAGTTTTTCTTTTTTAGTTCATCCCAGATTAGGGCACTTTTTCTTGTTTTATGTGGGGGAAAATTTAAGTCCTCCCACTAGGCACTTATGGCCTGGCCGGCCGTTGTTTGGCGGTTGCACTTCACTCACTATACCCCCCCATGGCAACACGCCACTTTCGCCTATCTCGGCCTACTGGCCGGCATCGCCCGCTATCTGACCACTCCCCCCATGTGTTAGTTATGAACTAATCATGTGAGCTATTAGATTACTTAACATGTTTATGACATTACTTACATATAGGGTATACAAGGAGGTTGGGTCTCAGCTAAGGCCTGTCTGTAAGCTCGAAAACTAGACGAGCTATCTATGAGAGCACAATACTCCTTGAGGCCTTCTGTGATCTGTTTTTGCCACTCCAATCGTCTTATTGGAGCAGAGTCTATTGCAGACAGAAGTGCCAAGTATGAATTAAAATTGTTAATCTTGCGGAGGTGCTTCATAATCTTGATGAACTTCACCACATAGCGCTCACGATCCTTTGCCTCATTCTGTTCCAAGATTCGTGAACGAGCCCTAAAGGAACACAAAACAAAATTCTAAATACATATTTAACCAACTTGTACACTAAAAAATATGTGATAAGTGAGGAGCAAATGGGTGGTGCCTGGGTGGATTTTATGTTATTTGTGAAGCTTCTTGAAATAAAAGTTAAAAAAAAATTTCTTAGCACTTAATAAAATTAGAAACAAATACATATAGTAGTATTGCAGTTGGAAAAAGGCACGGGAAAGGTGAATAAAAACATATAAAAGGAACAAACACAATATGGCTTTTACAATGAAAAGAAAAACACAGTTCTCCCTTTACATTACTGCCAATGGACAAAGAGGTAATGGCTGTCTCTTGAAGAAAACTGATCAATACCCCCAGCCCCTCGACCTAGGTTTAATTCTATCGGAACTCATAAGGACGGAGTGTGGAATGAGCAATGCAACTTCCTGAAAGGGGGAACCCAAAAAACACTGAAGGGAGAAAAAGGAAATATGTAAAGAATGATATGATACTTAATTAAGAACATGTAACATAAACGACAAACACAGGAAATGGACATTGGATGGTAATATATAATACAATTACCTCAAAGCGAAAAGAGATTTTTCTTAAAAGAAATATTGTAGTACTCGAAATAGTGTGGTTCTCTTACTAAGTGAATGTAAGAGAATAAATTAAAAATTTTAATTAGCTGCTAAACAAAAGCAGAATTGAATTTATTCATCTTAAGTTTTTTTGAACTAGACAGCTGAAAAAATAGTCTTAGTAAAATTAATTATTCTTTTTATTTTTTTATTTTTTTTTAGGATGAACGAAAATCTCTTACCAATAGGACATTTTGTTGAAGTGCTCTGTGAACCTTGTGAGGTTGGGACTTCGCTCCTCATTCTGTTCCTGTGCCCAGACTAACACTTCGGGAATTTCTATCTTCATAAACAAGTTATTATCTAATAGAGTCATCTGTTCTGCAATCTGTTCAGATTTGAAATCCAGTAGTGACGCTTGCCTAAGAGAACAAATTCAGAACCTCCATTACAATTTTTTTCATGCCCAAAAGGAAGAAAGATAACAACATTAAATCAATCGACATATCTTTTGTTAATTAATGTTTACTGACAATTCCCATAATAATAAAAAGTTGTTCTATCCTTGTCCTCCTTGCAAATATGCTTGGCCAATTTAAAAAGTGAAATCAATTTAAATCATTTGTCAAAGTGATGAGATGTAGTTTCGAAGCAGAAACATATGCAAAGTTTTTAACTAGGTAACTTTTCAGGTTACAGAAAAAAAAAAAAAAAAAAAA
>CABFWB010003072.1:32339-81148 GCA_902151455.1 Timema bartmani
AAAAAAAAAAAAAAAATCACCATACTATCCCTATGCTTGTAAATCTGCCAAAATGTTGATTTGGATTTTTTTTCTTATTTTATTTTTTGCTTTCAAAATAAAAAATGTATTGTCTTTATTAAGGTGGGCTAGAAGGGAGTATAAATTAAGGTGTGTATTTTTAACAAAAAACCTTTTTTTGGCCAAAATAAATCAAACATTGCTTCATTAAATACATTTAGTTTAATTTTATACATATTGTAATCCCAAATTTTTTTTTTTAGATAAATGTAGTGAGCATGACATGCCCATGGCAATTATTTAATAATGTGAGAGCAGTCTATGTAGAAAATCAAACTAAATGTATCTAATGAAGCAATATGTTGTTACCTGCTTTGGTAGACACATGGTCTAAGGCGTCACTCTCGTGTTAGACTAGACTGCGGATGGCAGAGAGATTGCAGTTCGAATCCCGGCCGGGTGTATTGAGGGTGGTTTTTACAAAAGGGGTTTTCACTCCCCCTCTGCACAAATTTAGATATATTTTCTCAAAATTCAACCTTCATCTTCTAACTCATTAGGGTAATTAGTACATATGCATATAGCCTTTAAACAGGTAGTAAGACGCGATGTTAAAAAAAGTGTATTGGCTTAAAAATGTATATTGTTACAAAAACTGCAGAACTGCTAACTTTAACTCACATTTCTTTTCATCTTACCTTAAGCTTTAGTTATAAAAAAAAGTAAAAAAGTTTTGTACCTTGTGTAAACATTGAGTGATGACAATAACGTGCTAGAAGTGCTGTGAAGTTTCTTTAGGTTGAACCGCTCAATAATTTTGACTCTAAGGGCTTTAGCCATGGTAAGATCCCCACTACACAGTAGCTGGTAAACAAAATCCATTAATGTCTGAACTACAATTTCATCGAGGTCTGACATTCTGAAACAAGGGAACAATACTAATTATGTTCAACATTCAGAGCAAATTTGGTTTAGTTTATCGTTGGAATATTGACATTTTTAATTAGATTAAGAGCATACAAAACAGTTTGAAAGACACTGACATTATTTATCTGTAATTTGATGTGTAAATACATTAAAAAAAAAGGTTAACATGTTTTCGTCAAAAAGGTATCTGTACTTTGTTCATAAGAGATAGAATGAAGAAGGAAAGCATGTAAGATCTGCTTCAGTGATTGAATAATCTTAGGTGTCACTTTTGCAATAGATTGGACTGCCGATTACGGGGAGATCGGGGTTCAAATCCTGGTCAGGTGTACTGAGGAAGGTTTTCCCTAAATGGTTTACCACTCTCCTTCATAAATGCAAGTACATTACCTCTAAATGCTATCTACCACATTTATAAACTATTAGCATAAATATGCTAATATTCCTAACAGGTAATAAAATGAGGTGCACGAAAATACATATGAGACAATCATCATTAATAATCATGATAATAGCAAAACTCATTAATAACTTGGATTGTTAAGGCACATGTATTTTTACTAATTTCTAAGTTAGTTTTATTGAGAAACCTTGGAAAACTTACGTGAGGTCACTGACTACTCTGACTAGAAGAGAAAACGCTTCCCTTGCTGCTCGCTGCTTCACAGGGTCAGATGAGCAGCTGAACCGTTTGTGGCGATGACACAGTTTACAAATTAATTCCAGTGGTGACAAGAAGGTGCGATATGTTGTAAGGAATGCTTCTTGGTACAAGAAGTCTGGAACATGAGGAATGGGATATGCTATAATAAAACAGGAGAAAATGTTAATTTAATTTATTGATCTTGAAAAATGTTTGTTAAATTAACAATTATTTACTTATTTATTTATGATAAATTACAATTATTTACTATATATTTAATTAACAAATATTTACTTTTTTCTTAGTATTTTAATAACACAAACTTTGGACCTAAGAAAATGTTTAGAAGAAAATGGTAAAGTACAAAGGTTTGATGCTAAGAGGTATTATAGTTTATTTTTCAATATTTATTTGTGTGAATATTGTTTGTTTTTTCATAATTACCTGCTTTAACATTTCATTTAACTTTTATGTAATCTTTAAAATCTCAATTTCATTAGAAGGGGGTTGCCACTATTTTCTTACTACAAAATTTCTTGTGTTTTACAGATTTTCTAAAAGGAACATTTTTCCAAACAAACGAAATATGTACAGAGGAATGAAATTTAATTTTTCATCAAATAAGCTGGTCTGAAGTAATGTGATTGTTTTTTAAAAGATGTTGACCAGAGCTTATTGGTGAAATATATGCAGTCATTACGTAACCCAGTAAGGTGCTAAGATGTGTGTTCAAATTAGTGAGCACAGCTTTTTAGCTAGATTTTCTTTCTTAATAAAGGCCTACAATTTAAAGCTTTCAGTTAAACTATCTAAATTCTCAAATTCCAATAATTTTTTTTTTTGTTTGTATTTTCCCTGTTTACTATTTCCTGTGTTTTCTCGGTTTTTGAGATGAGTGTCAACCCTGGGGAAGCAATATTTATAAATCGGTAGTGATATATTGAAGCATGTATAAATATTTTTTATGCATATATAATAATAGTGCATATGGAAAAGGTTTCCAAAATAACTAAAATATTCTGAATTTCTTTTGACAATCATGAATCACATTTGAATATTTATTAATATAAGTATATTATATCGGGGGAAATTAAATTTTGGCCTTTGTTTAAAATATGCTTGGAGAGCTAAGAAAATATTTAAAAAATCTATGTGTTTATTCAACTAAAATTAACAGAGGAGATTTAAAATGTATCTGTACAAGTCTGTGGAAAATAACTTTTATAATCAAAAGTACTGTGGTACAGAGTAATTCTTGTATTTCCCAACTAAAGATCTTGACTCTCCATAAAATTCCCAACTTTGAGGGGGTGGAGGGATGAGGGTAGGGGAGGTGAGACCCTCCCCTGACCCCCAGCGCGACGTCACTGGGAATATACCAAGATCTTGTTGGAAATGTAAAAAGGAATAATATTTTTCATATTTGTTTCAGAAAATAAATTTGTGTGTGTCCTTTGTTTAGTGTAAGACAAAGTTACAATTGAAAGAATTCCCTGAAAACCTTCCTAAACATGCCTGCAATTATTTTTCTCCTGTTGAACACATTTATATGAAAGGTACATCAAGGTGTGGTTTAAACCAGCAATTCTTGATCAGGGGGCCACAAAAGGTATTTTGGGGGGGCCTCGAAAAAATAATTAAAAATGTTATTTCTTATTAATGAAGTCAATTATCTTAAATTTTATGTTTTGGTAGAAAGAATTCGATGATCGTGAGCATGTAAGTAGAGTAGACTCAATTTTCCGGGGTAATGGAGGGGAAGGGAATCATGGATAGTACAAATAATACCCATCTGTTTACCATCACCATTAAAAATTTGTCGCCCTTTGTTTCTACTTATTTATGTAAAAAAGGATTTTCCACAATGGTAAATATTAAAACGAAGCAGCAAAATCGACTCTGAATCGATTCCTGCATGCGAATAGCATTAAGAAATACAAACGAAACTAGAAGAGACAAATTAGTGGAAAGTGTTCAACAGCAGAGGTCCCATTAAAAACATTTAGGTAAGTTAATTTGTTTTTTGTTGTTATTATAATCAGTAAATAAAGCCAATACTTTAGAATAAATTTTAATGATTAATATATTAGTAAAAACTAAGGGGCAGCAAAAATATTTTAGGGTATTTAGGGGGTCGTGAGTAATAAAAGGTTAAGTAAGAACCACTTGTTTAAACCTGAAGGTAATCTAATATAAAGTTGTGACATTATTCTTTCTATATTTAGTAAGTTAGCCTGACTATATCAGATGTTCACCATATATTAATAGAATCAATTCAGAAATGCTTGAAAAAAATCAATAAAATTATAAATATTTTAATATTTTACTATTTCATACCTGTTTCATTTTCCTCTGAAAGTATGAAAGTAAAATAAACAGAAAGAATCAACACGTGACAATGTTTCCTAACTATTTATATTTTATTATTTGTTAAATGAAATTAAAAAAAAAACTACAATCATTACCAAGCAATAAAAAATTAAAAAATCGGAACACATAATTTCTTCAATAATTTTCCATTTCAAACAATTTATTTGATCTTTAAAATCAGTGTTTCTTGAAAACAAACAAAAACATTAATGGAGATATCTTAATGTTGACTTTTTTTTTAAAACCATTAACTTGAAAATCCTTTACTCTCAATTTAAACCCCCACTCCCATCCCCATATCTTGTTTTGTGAAATATTTAATATAATTTTGATATGATGAGAGTTTAATGTGATTGTTCCGACTGTATGCAAGGAACTAAGCTCAAATATCATTTTCTTTAAATTGAAAAATGACACCTTGACACAGGACACAAACCCAAGATTGATTCCTGTGTCATTTTTCAATTTAAAGAATATGATATTTAGATGCGGCTTCAACCATACTTAATATTTATAGTAATAAATATGTTCATATGACAACACATAAGATGAGTAAAACACCTTTCAACATCAAAAGCAGTGAAAAGGGTATCTTTCCGACGCTAGCTTCTCACTTCTACCATATATTAATATGGTCTTCCAGACTGTCAAATTGCTATTATGGTTCCAGTACTTCATTATATGAGATTTCGGACCTAATGCTGAATCAAGAAAACAGAACCTATGACAAACCTTGTACGAAAACCAGAAAGAACAAGAAATATGAGACTTGTGATTTTTCACAGAAAATGTTTGTATTTATTTTTAGTGTGATGAGTACTGTCCGAGATATTCAAAGCAACATTTAACCCAATGCATGAGTCCAGCAACGTTTGTCCAATGTCTGTAATGTTTTGAAAAGATCAATCTGAATGGTTTATAAGCATTTTAAATTCAAGTGCAAGGCCATAGGAATAATAAAACGTATACAGGGCATGTTTTAAAGCCCATAAGACAGTTAATATATATATATATATATATAAAAGTGTATTATTGATTTATCAAACCGTTGAAAATTGTATTCTTGCTTCATCAAACACTTGAAAAATATTATTAGTTTATCAAACATTTGAACGGTTGTATTATTTTAGGTCTACAGGTAAAAATTTTATTGTAAAATATAAACTCTGTTTAAAAAAAATTGGTTAAAATTATATATATATTTTTTTCAAATTAGAAAGTATGATTTTTAAGAGGATTCATGTTTTCTTTATTAAAAGTGAGGTTGTATTTATATAGAGTTTACAAGTAATGAATGTTAAAATTCCAAAAATACAAGAGTAAATTGATACACTTAGGAATTAAAAGTAGGATGTAGGAAGGGTAATATTTTTTTCCTCCAAATTATTTTTTTAGCACTATTTTTTAGTCTTATTACTCGTTCGTGTTATACGCTTATGTAATAATTACGCTAATGGTTTAAGGGATTAGGAAGGTTATATTTATAGGAATTGTACATACATTTGCATGGGGAGAGAGTGAAGAACAATTTAAAAAACCAACCTTAGTACATCTGACTAAGACTCAAACCTCGATTTCCTCATCACCGGCAGTCTAGCCTATGAAAGAGTACCTAGCACGTTAGACCATGCGGCCACCGATGCTGGTTTAAAATAAACTAAATCAATGTGCAATATATAATTAATTTATTAGGATTAGTTTGTTAAAAAAAGTGAACCAGTTGAAACTACGTAAAAGTATATAAGTAACATTACTGAGTGGGTAAATGTGCTGGACTGTGTAACAATAAATAACTATAGATGACAATTTTCTGGTAAATTTTTTGTAAAAAATGTAAGATCGTTAAATTATTTATTATTATTTAGCACTGCGTCTTAATACTCGTTCCGGTTATACGCTTAAGTATTAATTACACTAATGGATTAGGAATTGGGAAGGTTAAATTCAGATGAAGTCAACCAGCATTTGCGTGGAGGGAGACTGGAAAACCATTTAGGAAAAACCACCCCCAGTTCACCTGACCGAGATTCGAACCTCGATTTCCCCATCCTTGGTGGTCTAACTCAACACGACTGGCGCGTTAGCCAACTACGCCACCGAGGCGGGTTAAGATCGTTGAAATACAAGGGAAGGGGATGTATTCCTAAGGGCTTTGAGTATAATATCTAAGTATTAACATGTTTGGTCTACAGCTGACCAGGGAACCTCACGTTAATCATTTATTTTTGCATTCAATCTCCAGGTGCTGTAGTCGATAAGCAGTGTAAGAAGAGTACTGGAATATTTGTTTATGCTTTATTATATATAATGTGAAAATGTTTCGGTGTTAATATTATCGGAATATATATATTTTTTTTTAACTTCCATGGTGTCAGCCTGCAACCAAGTGGCTGTCGTCGGTTGGCGAAAATAGTACCAACTTATGAACTGCAGTGAGAACTTTAAACCTTGGGATAGAATCCAATTTTCTAAGGAAGGGCCTTATCTGACTGCTAGATAAGTTATTAGATTTACTACTTTCATGTGGTCATACTGTACAACAAATCATGGGATATTCTGTCTGCACTTTTGATTATATTACTAGGGCTTGGATTTTAATGATTTTGCATTATTTTTTTTGACAAACCTAGAATGTTGTTCAAGTGTATACAAATGTGTTTCATTAGAAACTCCACTGATTTAAGTAGCTTTGTTAAGGCTTTTTTTTTTACATTTTCCCATGTTTTTACATGAGTTTGGAATTTTTAAAGGTTTTTCGGTCACTTTTAGCCATTTATTGCTATTTTTGAGTAATTTGCCCATGATTAGAACATCTATGCACAGGTCATAAAAAACAGTGGTGCCAAGACGGTGGTTAGACTACTTCCACCCCTCCCATCTCTTCCTTCAAGCTGGCGATAGGATAGATCTTGTTCCCCCTCCCCTGTCTCTTCCTTCAAGCCGGTGATAGGATAGATACTTGTTCCCCCTCCCCTGTTTCTTCCTTCAAGCCGGTGATAGCTGGATAGCTCTTCTTCCCCTCCCCTCTAGCATAGTGGGGCTGCAAATGAACTCGTCTAAGCTATTCTGAGCAAGTTTTGTAGATAACGGGGGCTCATTATCTCTACATTTTTCGGAAGCTGTATGTGTTGTTTATGTGAATTTCAACATTCAACATGCCTAAAGTGAAAAAAAGTGCCTCAGATAAATTAAAACCTTTCGTTGTTGAATATGGCGAAAAAGTATTCTTTACCGATGGACAGATACTATATTGCAAACTCTGTGACATGAGAGTTGCCGCAGAAAAGAAATTTACTGTGCGCAGCATGTAATGAGAGAAAAAGACAAAACGAGGTCTTCAGCGATTCCAGGATGCGAAAAAACTACAGTAAATGCTCCTTGGCCAAACCAGTGAGTCTTCAAACATTCTGCATTCCACGAAGAACTGTGTGAAGCCTTCATTTGTGCCGATATTCCCTAGAGCAAAGTTAACAATCCGAGATTGCATGGCTTTTTAGAAAAGCACATTGGGAAGTCTTTGCCGGACTCCTCCACACTAAGAAAATGTTAAGAATCAAATAGCCAACGCTATTATTTATACTTTTAGCGAGGATTACTCCATCTAGATATCATATTCTGAAAATTGAAAAATGACTCCTGGACACAGGAATTGAACCTGGGACCTTTGGCTTAGTAAGCCAATGCTCTAACCACTGAGCTATCCAGGACTCGTCCCGTGGCCAGGGTCATTCTTCACTCATATTTTAAGGCAGAGTCTATGATGAACACGCGGAATTCGTTGGCTACAAATGTGCGATTTTATTAAGATCACAAGCTATCAGATAACACAGCATTAAGCCAACTACCGAGTTGAAGGTGGCTGCGTTATCTGATAGCTCGTGATCTTAATAAAATCACATATTTGTAGCCGACGATTTCCGTACGTCCATCATAGACTCTGCCTTAAAATATAAGTGAAGAATGACCCTGGGCATGGGATGAGTCCTGGATAGCTCAGTGGTTAGAGCATTGGTGTACTAAGCCAAAGGTCCTGAGTTCAATTCCCGTGTTCATGTGTCATTTTTCAATTTTCAGAAAGAAAACATTATGTCAGCTGTTGCTATGAAAACACCATGAAGAAGATACGAGAAAATGTAGCAGAAATAAAAATATGGGTGTCTATGGATGAGACAACTGACTTTAGGACAATGTGTAACTAACGTAGTGGTAGGTACAATGGAATAAGATGGCCCTGGTGTACTTTTTCTCATTAATTGTGAACATTTAGAAAAAGTCAATATTTCTACAATAAGCAAACTCTTTGATAGGTCCTTGAGCTTAATATGGCCCGATGGCATCCAACACAACAATGTCCATCTCTTTGTGACTGATGTTGCATCTTACATGATAAAGGCTGCTAATGCTTTGAAAGCGCTGTACTCAAAAATGGTGCACCTAACATGTCTAGCATATGTCTGTCACAGAGTTGCTGAAGAGATAAAAGGGCAATTCATCGAAGTTTACTAGCTGATTGAGTGCGCGAAGAAAGTTTTTCTGAAGGCACCATCTCAAGTGGCATGATTCAAGTTGGAGGTCCCGAATGTTCCTTTGCCGCCGGCTCCCATTTTGACCATATGGGTGTTTCTGATTGAAGCATGCAACTATTACTGTGAGATCTTCCAAGTTGTGAAAAAAAATCATCGACTCATTTGACAGCAATGAAGCGACCTAAATTAAAGTTGTGCAGGAACTTCTTTCTGATCCTGAAATTGCAGGTAAGTTTTCCTACCTAAAGTCGAATTTTGGATTTCTGCCTAGTGCCATATACTTCCTTGGAGAAGTCAACAGTGCTATTAGTGGATCAAATAGATCTGATAACAAAAGTTGTTAATTACCCAAATATTGTGACTGGAAAAGTGGGAAAGGCTACGTAAAAGAAAATTGAGCAAGTTTAAAAGAAAATGAAGGATATGAAACGCTGTGCTTAATTGCAGATGTGCTGTCAGGGAAAAACTTTTTTCTTGTTGAAATTTCAGGAGATTTTGAACAAAGCGACGTTGTTTATTTCAAGTATGCTCCTGTGGTGTCATTAGAAGTGGAAAGGAACTTCTCTATGTTTAAAGCATTGTTAGCAGATAATAGAAAATCATTCTCTTTTGAAAATCTGCACATGATTTTTGTTGTGTATTGCAATTCTGGACTGTTGAAATAAAAACTCTTAAGTATGCCATGCCAAATTAAACTGTCAAAAAATTTAAGTTGATTTTTTATGCCTTTTCCTTGTTTTATTTTGTATGGAATATTTTTTGTTGACAAAATAAAAACTTTCAGTTTGGCACAGAAACGGAACGTTAAATTACATTTTAGGTTTTATTTTAGTTTACTTGTTTTAGTAAGAATTTTTTTTTTTAAAGAGCTTTTTTTTTTAAAAATAAATTGGGTCATAAATGCATTTTTAATAGGGCATTTAATAAAAAAAAAAATTGTATTTTGGCTGTAAAAAAAAGCATTTTCTAAAAGGCCTTTCCTATGAAATTTGGATTGTATCTTGCTTGCATTCATTCCATTTAAATAGTTTGAACATTTTCCATCAGACATTTCTAATAAAAGTATCTAGTCTTTTCTTACATTATTATTTATAGCCTCCCTCTTTAGCAAAGTTTCCGACTACACTAATAAACAACATATGCTGGTAAACAATCTCTGCTCACCATTTTTGTTGGCTTTGGTGGCATGAATGATTAGTCCATCTGGATGTCCTCCTCTGATGTCAGGACCTTCCTCTTCTGGTTTTTTATAGACTAGAAAGCGTGTAATGTCAAGTTCTTCAAGAGGATTACATTCTTCTGACAGTTCAGGATTACCTTCACTCTTCACTATTGGTGCGGCATTCACATTTGCCGGAGTGGGGGCAGGGCTAGTATCCAATTGCTGAACTGGCGGCTTTCTTGGATTTTCCCTAAGTAATAAAGAGCAAAATAATTAAAATATATGAAAATAAATAAAGTTTTATACTTCTATTTGAGCCCCATTTGATAACTAACACCTTATAGCATAAGTTTGCAGCATTGAATTTTTTTTTTATTCACCTAAGTGCTTAAACTAATTTCACACATCCTAGTTTATTCATCCCCTTACCAAAAATTTCTTTTGGCTTTTTGAGGTAAATTTTGTTATATTTGGAAGGAGGTAACAGGAAAAATATGGATAGAAACATATTAAAGGGACAAAACACAATATGGCTGTTACAAAGAAAAGGAAGATCAGAGTTCACACTTATAATTGTTGCTTTGACAAAGAGCTATTGTTGGCCTCTTGAAGAAAATTGATTGTTACAGCCCAATCCCCCAACCTAGGTTTCATTCTATCAAAACTCTCTAAGAGGGAGTGTGAAGAGGAAACCAAAAAAGACAAAGGGGAAGAAAGGGAAATGGGTATAGAATGATATGTAAAAGTAATTAATAACATAAAGGACAAACACAGGTAATGGATATTGGATGCAAATATACTAACTATAAATATATATATATCTTTAAGAGAAACCTCTTTTCACATTTTGGGGTATATTTTGTCTCTATCCATCTTTATTATTCCATCTATGAAATATAACATAGTTTATTCAATATTTAGTTATTTAAGATTGCAGGCATATAATATTAAATATATTTTCAATACAAAATGTATACTTTGAAAATTACAAATTGGACAGTGCCTTGGAAAGATTGTAATTAATATGTGATGAGTCCACCTGCGGTTTGAAACTTAGTGAGTAAAAAAAATTTACTATATATTTGTATCAATTAGGTTTTATTGAGTATTAAGGATGTGCAAACTTTCAAAATCTCAAAGTCAAAAATCAAATCTCCTTCACTTAAACTTGGACAACCACAATAATCTTTGATATATTATGATCATATTTAAAATATCTTCCTAAATATTACATCACTAAACAGTATTTTAACACATACTGGTGATTAAATTCAAATGTTAGCATAAAATAATATAGTGTGCTTTTTACTTTGTCATATCAAGAGAAAGTATTGTGATAGTGAAAAAAAAATTGATCTTGAGATTATGACAAATGTTAACGTTATATGTGAACGCAAACCCAAAAAAGTGGATTTTACAATTCTGTCTGTCTGTCTGTCTGTTCCTGGTCAGTTTGATGGATTTTGTTCAAACTTGATACATAGATATCATAGAACTATACCATTAAATAGGTTTTTTATTTTACCCTAGCCCTTCACTTACTGAGGAGTAATTTTTTTTAATTCCAAATGTTTTGAAAATAGCTCTAAATATATTGTTTAAAATTCATATCTAGGATTTGTTTGACATAAAAAATAGCACTATATAATTGGTTTTTGGACAAAAATTCGTAGATGAGTGATTTTTCAAAAACTTGAGATATTTTACCTATTTTACAAATGGCTCTAACAATTTGAATCCAAATGGCTATTTTGGGAGTGTTTTTATCAATAACAGTTTAGACTACACTTGTTTTTTGGTAGTTTACTGATGAGTGACTTTTCAAAAGCTGGATATGTTTTTAAAATGGCCCTGGCAATTTGGTTCCAAATGGGTATTTTGGGATTTTTGACATGACAAATAATGACGTATACTTTGTTTTGGGGTTTTGGGTTAAAATTCAATAAAGGGTCTTTTACTGAATGATTTTTTTAAAATTTGGATTATTTTGAAAATGGCTATAATGATGGGGTTAAAATGTATACCTGAGGAGTGTTTGACATGAACATGACAAATAAAGCTGTATACTTGTTGTGTTTTTTTTGGGGGGGGGAGGGGGGGGGTGAGAATTTGGCCATGGGTAGTTTACTAATGACTGTTTTTTTAATTTGAATATTTAAAGAAATGTATTTATTTTTATTTTTAAAATATAGTAGAGTCTCGGAAATTCAACCTAATCTGGACTGAGATGGTGTCAAGTTATTGAAATGCCGAGTTTTACGAAATAACTTGCATCAGATGCATGTTTACTATATCCTGTTTACTAAACAAGGATGAATCACAGTACAGTAACAGTAAGATACGTAAAGTACAATATATTATGTATTAATATAATGGTGTATATACATATATGTAATATACAGAAATGTGGTACAGTACTGTACATATAATATTGTATTGATTCGAATAACACATTATTGAATTGGAAAACTAACAAACACAGCACTTGTAAAAACACCACAGCACGACTGTTCCATTAGAATTAAACAAAAAACGGAGAGGTTATACAGTTGAATGACCTTGGATTGTGATGACTGGCGCCAACAACTGTGTGCACGTGCGCATATCAAGTTACACGGAATGTCAAGTTATCGAGTGTCAAGTTTCCGAGACTCTAATGTAGCAAATAATTTTAGGGTAGTTAAAAAATAATAAATTATATTTGAATTTTGTTAAATATATTTGAACAATTTGGTTTAAAATCTAATTATAAAGAGTGATTATTGTGATTAACAAGATGATGTGTGTTTTTATTCGTAAACCTTATTTAAAAGTAGCCTACTAAAAACACCATTTTGAAAATTTTCTTCGAAGCTATAATACACAATATGATAAAGTTTGATTGTGTTGTACGATCTATTTCCTTTTTCTAGACCAATATATTTATGTGGATAAGCTTAATGGATACTTTAAAAATCAATAGGAGTGTTATATGCCGACAACAAAAACTTTATCTTTGACTTTGCTTCGTAAGTTTCGAGCTTTACTGTTACATTTGCACACCCCTATGTATTTCTTTCCACTAGGCTTTATTGAACGTTACTCTGTATTTATTTAGATATGTTTTAATGAATGTTACTATTTTTTTAAATTAAATTTGTGAAGTGCAGGTCTTAAACCCCAAAAATGTGAACTCGAGTACCAAATGAGATTACTCACCGAAGGTGAACTGTCTCTTTCTCTTCTACATGGTTGACCTTGACACGTGGGGTAGTGGGTGAAGTAGGGGGCGGGCTAGCTGCAGATTTAACACTTGATGTGCGGCTTCGTTTAGGAGGCAGAGCAGGTGGTAAACCTGTAATTTCTTTTGAGGGCGACACTGGAACTTCCACACTGCACAAAACAATAATACAAAGATGTACTTTCAAAATGTATAACAAATTCACATTTAAGAATCAAATAGCCAAATCTATTTTTTATGCTTTCTTAGAGAGGATTACTCCATCTAGATATCATATTCTGAAAATTGAAAAAAATGACATCTGGACACAGGAATCGAACCCGGGACCTTTGGCTTAGTACACCAATGCTCTAACCACTGAGCTATCCAGGAATCATCCCGTACCCAAGGTCATTATTCACTCATATTTTAAGGTAGCGTCTTTGATGGACGTGCGGAAATCGTTGGTTACTAACGTGTAGTCTTCCTGAGGAAGATGCTATAGTAGCATCGAAATATTGAAGTGTGTGTAAATATTTGTCAGTGTTTTTACTTTTATTTGTGCTCTACCATTTTCCTAATATTCTATTTGTGCTCTACCATTTTCCTAATATTCTATCATTTTATTTTTTAGATAAAGTATGAGTTTTCATTCCTTAGGCACGATTTTATTTCCCCTTGCTAAGACAGACTTTTTTCCGCCTCCATTAGTACGAGTTATTGAGAGTTTACTAATATATACCTCTGTTTGTGTGGGGTGGGTGATACAACTTGACTGTGCGAAGCCACACTGGAGAAGGAGCACGATTGTGTGGACGTGAGGGACATCTCCTGCTGCTGCCACTCGGCCTGGAGCAGGTTGTAGGTGTGTACAGAGTGACGCAGGAAATCATTGGTGTTGGCATGGGAACAGTTCCCAAACATCTCCATGTAGGCCATGACTGGAACACAACCATTATAGAATTTACTCAAAAGGTATAACAATTAGGATAGGTACATCTTGTATTTCATATTTGTTATATTTATATTGTAATAGAAAATAAACTGTACATATTTTAGCTGGAAAACACATCTTGACTAGTGAATTTTTAAATTATGTCCTTAGATTAAAATCAAAATTAGCTAGTGGTTGGAGGAAATATGGTTAGGAATAAACCTGCTTTATAAAATAAACACGAAACAAATTATTTCCTCAAAATTGTTATTAGTATGTTATATTGTAAGATAATAAACTGAGTTTGTTTGAAAACAAAGTTCTAAGAAAGACATTTAGAGCTAAAAGGGATTAACAAACATAAGAGTGGAGAAAGTTACATAAATAACGAATTTCATGCTTCGTAAGGTATTAAGGATAGTCTAGGTGAGCAGGTTGAAGTGGGATGGTCATGTAAAGCATATGGGCAGTGCAGTCGTGTACACAACATTTGAGTAAACCAAATCATGAACGGGAGGATAGCATCAAAATGGATTTGAATGAGATTTGGTGTCGGGATTGGATTAAATGGTGTGCTTACGTTAAGGCAGCCACAAACTGTTGAGTTCAGATTTAACATTTATTAGTTAATTTTTCTTTTGTTTTTATAAAACAATAGGGATGGGTTCTTGAATCCTTAAGGATATTCGAGATTTGAGGATTCAAGACTCAAATCCTTAAAAAAAAACTTTAAAATTTTCAATTAAACTTGGTTTTAGAGCTCTAATACTGCTTAATGGTGTTTAAGAACCAACATAAATATAGGACAAACACAACAGCCAGCCCCAGACCATTAACTTAACACTTAACTAAATGTATGAATGTTATAACGAGTGAATTATAAGAATGAATGTTAACATTTAGTTACTATTTGTATTTTTTCTTATTTTCTTATATTTATATTTCTTCTTGTGTTCATAATTTTTTCCAAGATTCAGATTCGGATTCGAAGGTAAATTAGATATTCTGATTCGAGATTTAGATTTGTAAAATAATGGATTCGACTAAACTCTAAAAAACATATTTTCAACTTTGTTGCAAAGTATGGATTCATATTTTCATAGCTACATCAAGCTTAGTAAAAATGAGTGTTTTGTTAAAAATCTGGCAGTAAATGTATGTTGATATTGCTCTCAGAGTATTTTATGCGACCAAACCTTCAATTGAAGCAGGTTAAGGTTATGGTCTGCAATAAAATGTATAAAGACATACTTATAGTCAAGTAAGTCAGAAAATCACTTAAGGTGGGGTGCTAGTGAGCGCCAGTTTAGTGCATTAATTTTGAAGTTTTTATAGCATAAACATTTTTTGTCAAAAATAGATCAAATATTTCTTCTATAGAAACATATAGTTTAACTTTCTGCACATGCTAATTTCAAGAGTTCTTGAATATATCTCATGAGCATAGCGGCATTTGGTGACAAACTTTTTAAATGCAGAGAAAAAGTTGTCACTAAATTCCAGGACACCCTTGACAGATATTAAAGAACTGTTGAGATTAGCATGTGCGGAAAACTAAACTCTATGTTTCTGTAGAAGAAATATTTGCTTTTTTTGGCCAAATAAATGTTTATGCCATAAAAACTTCGAAAATACTGCCCTAAACTCATGCTCACTAGCACCCCATCTTAAATTCCTTGTCCATGCTCAGTATGTTATCAGAACTTGCACTAAAAGTGACTATGACAACATCACGCTGCCTTTGCTAAAAAAAAAATCATGATAAAAGATTACCCAGGAGAGACACTGGGTAGGTTTCATTGCTCATAGCAACATTTTTCAACTCAAAGGATAAAATTACAATGGCCCAGGTTGGTGTAACACAATATATTATTATGTAACTGGGGACAAACAATGTGCATTTTACTATCAAATGAGTGCTTATATTTTTAAGAAAATGAACACAGAGCCACAGATTTTAATGAAGTTGTGAATTAGAAAGTTAAAAAACATATTTTACCAAAGAAAAAATTAAATAATTTATACTACCAACAAAACCAACTTTCTTATCATATTCTTTTCACCATAAAAAGAAGATAAAATATCAGTGCAATATCACAAAATACTAAAAAAAAAAAGCTTTTGCAAGTGTTAACCATCAGCTCATCTCAGTAAAAAATATGTAACAATAAGCCTCAGTGAGAGTAACAGTTTAGCTGAGAAAATCTGTGGGCAAGAAATGACAATTTCTTGAAGAAACAAGAAACACCTCCTATTTAAACAATATCATTTTATAGCCTGCTATATACATTTTCAATTAAAATGTTATTTACTTACCTTTTTAAGGTAGGTTATAACAATTAATTACAATTTACTTAAAGCTTCAAATTTAAAAAGTGATAAAACAGTTCAACTAATTGTCTTAATTATTTATAAAAATATAACATGGAATGCCCATGAAGATTAGTCTCTATATAGTAAAAATATTCCAGCAACTGGAATCTTAAAATGATTGGATAGTAATTCATGTCAAAGAAAAAAAAAATCTAGTATCAGTCTGCAGTCTAGTTCACACTAATAAACAATGTCTTTTACAGTAAGTATTCAATACATAAAAGATGTGATGAAAAAATTGGAAACAATACAGAAGAGAACAATTAGAAATAAGTGTAGTTAAACATGTTTCACACCAATAAAAACTATGTACCAACTATACTCATAAAAAAAAGTTCATAAACTATAAACAATCCAACATATCTAATCAACCACAATTCCATGATTACAATACACCACACATTGTAAATGTAGATTTAAAATACACTAAATCAAATAAAGGGCACAACATAATGCACAAACTATCACATTCAGGGACATGCACAATAATTTCTGCGCTGGCAAGGAAGTGGGGTTCAAGAATCAAAATAATCTAACATGTACAGTGAAACTTCGTTTATCCAGACCAAACAGGACAGAGAGTGATCCGAATTAACGGAAAACCTAAAAATGTATAAAAATTAGAAATGACAAATATTTGTTGTTGTAATGACCTTGCCATCTACATACGCATGCACGCAACCTACAGAGAAACAGGGAGGGATTTCTCCAAACAAGGTTAGTGTGCAATCACCTTTAGACAGCAAATCACCACTAGCTAATAATTCAAAACACAATCTTCAGATAAATGACTGGTTAATCATACTATAGGATGAAATTAATTAAAAATATGTATAATTCTGTATTTATGTTATGTGTTAATGACACACATGATTAAAAAAAAACAAGTTTTTTGAAAATAGGTTCTGACTAGCTGGAAATATGGATCATCGAGATCTGGATGGACAAGATTTTACTAGACAAGTCTCTTGTATTGCATTTGTAAAATTTTTCTTAAAGCTTAAATTCTAGCTGATGTGGATTCTTTGCTAAATTGTCTAGCACATCATCTGGAGGAATTGAAATATCTATATAATATTAAATCGCCAACCCTCCATATTTGTCTGTGGACATACTCCTGCCACATTCCCATAAATTATATACTTGTGTAATATGTATCTTTCAAAACTTACTTTTAAGTATAAAGAATCAAATACCGATACATACATTTATGTTGTTGTTTTAACTTTTCAAAATATTAAAACTGTAGTCAAACCATTAGTTTAACAAAGCAGGCCGACACAACTAAAGCTATTATTTTATTATACGTCAATATTTGGAAGTCCTGAGTCAAATGTAAATCTTTCATTTAAATTTAGACTGTATAAATTATTATTAGAAGGTGACTTTATTCCAAGGAATCTACCTATTGTAATAGAAGGTGACTTAGTATTAAAACATTTTTTGCAATGTAGTTCACAACAATCTTTTACAAATTAATAAAATCTGAAACCTTAACTAGACCATTAATTCATTTATAATAAGTTAAGGAATCTCAGGTTCAATTCCCGGTAGAGTCAAGAAAAGTACCATAAGAAAGATTAAATTTTCCCATTTAAGAGTGACAAATTGATTATTTTCTAATATTAAGTTAGTTTGGAAATAGTATGCTAATGTAATCAGTCGGTTCATAAAGTGTATATAAAAGACCCTTTTAAAAAATAATTGTTTATTTTCTGTCTTTGTTCTGGTAACTCACAACAGAGGACACACTGACTAAATGTTAGGATCATTTGGTCTGGTTTGAGGTTCAAATCCCAACAGAAATATCGTGGGTAGGTGATTCCTAAATAGTTCCTTACCTTACCCCACAAAAAATGTGGGTACATTTTCTCTAAATTCTACCTATCCCATTATTATAGTTAAATACAGATAGCTTGAATAGGTAATAAGACGCAGTGAAGTAAAAAAAAAAAAACTGGTAGCCCAGTGCAGAAATATAAACTTTTGGAATAAAGAGGGAATAAAATTTAGTTCACAGCCTTGCTGATATACAGAATAAGAATATACCAACTTGCAACTTGCAACATGCAAGTTAATCACAATTTCTATAAAAAATTAATTTTTACACAAAATTATAAGTTTTGCATCTTTTATTATCGTTATCTTCTGTTATGTTTTGTCTGTTTGTGGTAGCCAATGAAAGTGTGCGGTGAGGTATTGTGAATTCATAAAATGTCAAAAATTCAAGCACAAGCCTCTGCTTTCAACTACAGTAGTGTCAAATGGAAAACATTGTTATCATGTACAGGGCCGGTTCGTGCCCTTTTGCCACCCTAGGCAAAGCATTAAAATACCACCCTCCCCTCTCAAGACATAAAAAAACTTATTATTAATGTAACTAAACAAGAATTTTTTTTTCTCTATCAATTAAAATTAATATATTTACACAAAAATATAAATATACAGAAACAACAGCATAAAAATAACTGTTCGTGTTTTAGCCATAGCAAACCGTTCATTTTTAGTTATGTTTTTATTTAGCTCTGCATCTTACTACCCATTCGGGTTATAAGCTTAAGTACTAATTACAGTGATGGATTAGGAATTTTGAATTTAGAGGAAGTGAACCCACATTTGCATGGAGGTAGAGTGGAAAACCATCTAAGAAAAACCACTCCCAGTTCACCCGAGCGAGATTGGAACCTCGATCTCCCCATCCTCGGCAGTCTAGCTCTATACAAAACTAGCCTGTTGACCAACTACGCCACCAAGGCGGGTAGCAAACTGTTCTGTTAATTTTTTGAGCTTAAGTGTTTGGTATATTTTAGATTCACAAGAGAGAAGTGCAAATCTGATAAATCTTTATTGAAGCATAGTGCTTCAAATTAAGGTTTTTAAGTTTTATCTTTGAATAACTTCTCTTATCGCTAAAAATTGCTACTAACAGAAATATGATTGCTAATCTAAATTCATATCTTTTAAGAATAACCTTTTTTTGACTTAACCTAGATCCTTACTTCATGAGTAATAAATATATTTTTTTTTTAATTTACTTTACCTCAGTTTTTTCGCCTTTCTGAATCTGCCACCCTAGGTAAAAACTGCCTACCCTGTGTACCCCCACACACATAACATATTTCCAGGTTGTCTTTCTTCCTTGCTATTTAATTACATTATTTTACAATGTTTATATGTTACAGGTAATATGCAGAATATGAAGTGTGTCGAGACTAGCCAGTAGATGTCAAATTCAAACGTAGTGGATAAAATAAAAAATAGAAAAGTGATCTGGATAATCTAGAAATTAGCCAGCACTTGGATAACGTTGAATACCATTTGTAAAACTAAGCACATATCAATATGGATATTTTGGAACATTATTTTGATCTGGGACATGAAAGTGGATGTGGCAATGCACTAACATTCGAAATACCTCATTATGATGCTTTCATTTCCACTAACCTAGCCTAAGCTAGCCCAACTTAACTTAACCTAACCAAACATAGCTTAAGCTTCCCTTATCTTACCTAACAAACCTAACCTCAACCATAGAATTTTGACATTATTCGAGTGTGGATGAATAGTGTCAATATTATTTAGACAAACTTCAAAAAACATTGTTCGATCACCTCTCACTTAACATTATCCACATATTTAGGATAATATCAACATTATCCACATATTTAGGATAATATCAACATTATCTCGATAATCTTGACTTTATCCAACCAAGTTCAGACTTAACATGTAGCATATACATTAAGTATGTCTGTATTTAAATAAATATATATTTGTGAAGAGTTGGTTTAGTGAATAAAATTAATACAAATAGGACCTATTTAGATTTCTCAGAAAATAAATTATTAGTTATTACACAAAAAATAGCACACACAAACATAAAATATTCTAATATTCTTCAAAACATTTTTCACCATCTTTAATATACCTAAAAAATTATATGCATACAAACCTTCAAATGTTGATCACTTCAAGCATAAAAAATAAATCAAATGAAGTGTACAAAAAAAAACCCGAATAATATACAACTTATGAAGAAATGTCGCAAAGTTACAAAAAAATATTATTGGTGTGTGACAAACCACCACACCAAATTATCAACTTTATTAACAAAGATTTGTAAATAGCATATTATATTATTAATTTGGCATATTTTTCAGATTTTCAAAATATGGCACAGCTATTATTAGAGGAGTTAAAAGAAACAATCCATACCCTATAAAAAGAATAAACACATATTGAAATATTGCAAAAAATATGTTGGCCTTGTCATGAGCAAGAGAAGTAAAGTGTAAGTATTTAATAACCGACTGTTTCTAGTTAAAACTATATCTTAGGTTGTGGAATTATTCAATCGCTATCATCAGCATTTTACTTTTTTTTAATTGAAAATTGACCTCTGGAGACGGGAACCGAACTCGGGACCTTTAGTTTTGTACACCAATGCTTTGATCACTGAGCTTAGGAAGCTGGTAGTGGAAAATATAGGGCTTGAATAGAAAACTGATTCAGGCCACAGGCTGGAAACAGTTATGGATGTAAAGTAAAGTCTACATTATTCAATATATTTGTTATCTAAATATTAGATCAGTCTCACCAAATTACTAACTTAGGATTGTTTTTTAATATGATTGTTTATATCCTCAAAACAATTAAATTGATTTACCATTACAGAAATAAAGACAAACGTCTATCAAGTGTACAATGACCATGATTTAAGTTCCCAAATTGTTGGTGTATGAAGCAATATTAATTTATACTTTAATTAAGTGAAAAATAGCAGCATGGGCATGAGAAATTAACCAAGGGCATTTTGGCTTTGTGCGCCAATACTCTACTACTGAGCCACTCTGGCTTGGCTTGGCTTGTCTTGTGTCCAGGGCCATTCTTTAATTGTCGTTAAGTTCCGAGTAAAAATGTGGTGGCCACTCTGAGCTATCCCCAATTATATCCACTATGACTCATAACTAGCTTAAATGCAGAAATGCAATTATTAACTCTAATATATAATTAATTGATACATGGATGTTAGCAAGGAATAATCTCGATTAGGGATGTGCCAAGTCCACTAATTCAATATGAAGTGAAATCAAATCAAATATATTAAATATTCTCAAAGTCAAATCAAAGTTTAAATATTTTTTGTTATTTGGTTTTTGCTTTAATAGATAGCCTTGGCATGTATTGATTGGTTACATTTAAAACGTTATAACATTCATTTGTACGTAATTTTAATTATTTTTGTGCATGAGTTTTAATTACAGCAAATATTAACATATTATCTAAGTGTGGAATAGAATACTAAGCTAAATCATGGTTAAAATTAGGAGGGATAGCCAGCACACTTACCTTAGTGATACTGGAGTGGAACATGTTTAGATAAAATACTAATAAAGACATAAACAAATAAAAATGTGTGTGTGTGTTTTAGTGTATTTAAACAATTTCTACTCCTAATTTTAACCATAACAAATAATCTATTGATAGAGAAAACTACAACTACGCTATTTGTCATGTGACGGTTGTACTTTGGTTGATCAGCTAAATGTACTCCTGTTATAACTATCAGTGTTCCTGATGTGCTAATTTGGAGCTTGATATTTGGAAATGTTGTCATTCATGTTTACATAAATGAGACAACAGGTTGCCTAAAGGTTGTGGACAGGACATAAGTGGAAGAGATGGACAACAAGTTAAGATGTCAAAAAGAAACAAGTTAGTTTACCTTCTAATAGGAAAGATCAGACCATGCGGGTGAAGAAAACAGAAGGAAGGACATGGTACTTTAGACAAAACCAACTTTTCGAGTATAATTCCTTTTCTAATGAAATATACATCAAGTGCCACCTTTTGACGAATCTTAAAAACAAAATTTGCCAAATTCTTTAGTACATAAAAAGTGAAGAGGTTCTTCTTAAATAACTAGAAAGTTTATATTAAACATTACTTGGCTTGAAGAATATTAATCACATTTTTGCTTAAATAATACAATCTGTGACAGTCTGTCAATACTATGCTACCACAGTGTCAGATGATGAATAATGTTAGCAGGGTGATTTGAGGGGAGGAAACACAACAGAAGGTCAAAAGAAGAATATTTCTGACATAGAGGAAGAGAGAGAGAGAGAGTGAGTGAGTGAGAGATGAGGGCCACTTACCCGAGTAGGCCACTGATTGGAACACTAAGAAACAAACACAAGTCATTTAGTCGACTGCTCAACACCAAGTACAGTGTTCAAAGAGTTGCTGACCTCCATGACTGCCTATACCATCAATAACAATGGAGCTTGGAGCAAGCATAGTTAATGCTCCAAGCATAGTTTGACATATTGAAACTAGCATGTCGACCAAATCCTTGCAGAATTTGTACAAATATTTGTAGAGACAAATTTCATGTGTTTGGAGGCGGGGGGGAAAAACAAGACAGAAATATTCCTTAGTTGTAAATAAATCAATCTGTTTACAAGCTTGGATATTCAATCCTTTATACATCACTCAAAACAAACCATTGATAATGAATAGGGTTATTTTAGTGTAAATTATAAAATTACCTATATTTCATCAAAGATTAAAATGCAAACTATATTAATGATAATTTGATTACAGCTTAACTTGATAAGTAGTCAAATTGATTTATATGATTTATACTCATCTAATTTGAAATTTTTACAAAATGGGATTGAAACAACTGATTGATTATATAATCTATTTAACACTTAAGTGCTTGCTTTAAATATTATATAAACTTTTTGTTTTAGTATGGAATAAGTCTAAAGATGAGTAGTAGCTAAAATAAAAATGCTTAGAGTAATATTTACTCTCGGTCTTGTGTTAATTTTTGATAAATAGATTTAACCTTGTTTCGATTTCATTTTAGCTGTAAATTTAAGTCTCACAATTATATTTTTCTAGTAAACAGAGGCAATCTTACTAAATCAACCAATAACATAAAAATGTGGTTAAGTCTGTGATACCTACTAAATAGTATTAAAGATTGTTTTTTAATATCTACAAACTTAATATACTTAGTATGCGGTAAAAAAGGGAAGATAAACTGAAAAGTTCATTTAACTTTTAAAAAGATATCCAAAAATCTCTAGCTTCTACTAAAAAAATGTATGAACAGCTTTATTTAACAGTATGTCTTTGAGGTTTGTTAGCTATATTTTTGAAACATTAGTAAAATGGCAATGGTTTCAATGCAGAGAATAAAATAAAATAAAATATTTTATTTTAAATGTGTGACTAATTTGTGATTTATTTAAAGTTTTACTTTTAGAACTATATCTTTCTTCAATTAAAACAATACTAATGCAAAACCAATACTTACTGTGTTTCTTTTTTAGCGGTAAAGGCGGTGGTTTCCCCTCGGTAGTGAGGCAGTTGGCCTGTTGAACACTTGACGTCTGTGAGTGAGACTGATGCATGCTGCAACTCAACAGATGTTGAGAACTGGTGTGGACTTCAGTCACATCTACTGTATCACAGGGAACATTGTCATACTGAGACACTTGTCTGTCTCTCCGCCTCTTGGACCTCGTCTTTTGGGGCAATGCTGGTGGCGTGTTACTTGCACAATCTCTGTCAGGCGAGAGACTGCCGCATACAGACTTGTCTTGGGGGGCGGGATCTGTACCGGACAGTGTCTGTGAGTGTTGACCGAGGGAAGAGGAAGAAGATAGAGAGTCTGACTTGAGATCAGAGGAGGAGGAAAGTAGTTTCTGCGAGTTAGAATCCACCGTAAAGTTGGACTCTGTCTTGACGGTGGCAGACTGGTGCACTTGCCAGGTCTTGTTTGCGCTGGACTCAGAACTGAAGGAGATGCTGCTCTGTTGTGAGGAACGAGACACCGAGGAACAGAACTGTTGTGAAGATATGGAGGAAGCTGTGTAGCTCTGACTGGAGCTACGGAGAGAGTGCATGGATGCAAAACCAGACTCGGTGGCTGAAGAAAGACGATCTTGTTTAGCTAATGATGTGTCTAGGCCTGAAACAAACAAATGGTGTTTCATCTCAACTACACATTGCAGTCACACTATCTTTTATAAATATGAAATAATTATTTTCTTTTTCTTTCTTTTGTTTTTTGGTTTCCTCGTTTAGGAAGTTGTGTTGCACGTTTAAAACTATCTCCTGATGAGTCCTGAAAGAACAAAGCTTTAGCAGTAACAAGCCATTATCTTCAAAAGTAAACCATTACCCCTTCGTCCATTGGCAAATATGAAGTGTGAGCTGTGTTCCTCTTTTTGCTTTAAAAGCCATGTTGTGTTTGTTCTTTTTATTTGTTCCTATCCCTATCTTCCACATATTATTCTTACTATTAATATCATTTACATGAACACTATTAAGTTTCTATAATGTTCAATGGAAGTATAACAATTATGATCAAGATTTAAATTATCCATAGCCATTGCTAAAAGGTGTACAAATTATATGCTATAAATATTGCCTCGATAAAAACAAAATTAAGATGCAACTTATTTTAAATATATTTTCATTTGTATATTATATGTATTTATTAATGTCCATTAACATATCGTTAAATATAATATTAGATGCTGTTAATAATACATAACGGTGGTGAAACTGGAGGGAAATAATCTCGGCTACAAGGATTTAATGCACTTGTGTTCTAATCAAACACTCAACAAATTTTTTCCATTGATTACCTGAGGAGCTAGATTATAGAGAGTAAATAACTAAGATATGTTGATATAGACTCTGTAATACTATAATTCAGTAATTTCATAGGGTAACGGGAGCTGTGTGCTAACATGATTGAGTCTGACCTATGAGGTAAAGGGTTCAATCCCAAGCCAAATGCATTGAGAATCAATTTTTCTAAAATGTGGTTCTCCATTCTATATCCGACAAATACTGGTGTATTTCTTTTGAATTTACAATTACCATCTTATTTCTTACATTCAGCCAGTCCAGTGACACCAAGGTATAGTAATATAAAGTTAGTAAAATTGTATTCCACGTGTTTACAACAAAATGTTTAAAGCTGGTTTCTCGTCATCAAAGATGATGCCATGTTTATAAATAATTGTGCTGATAACATTTGCCAACTTTCTAAGCCCAATCTATTCACTTAATAAAATACACAAACCTAATAGAATATTTAAAAAGAATTCCTTATAACAAAACAATTTTAAACAATTTTGATTTATTACCTTACCATGATATAACAAAATTATTCAATAAGACAATAACATGTTACTTATTGTGTGTTTTAATGAATAACACCACATGTGCTTCCAAAGATATTTTTTTTAAATTTTTTGTGGTTAACAATGATAACATTTTAGTTTATTATTATTATTGTTATTTTATAAGTATTTAATAATATCTTTCAAAAGTGACAGTTTGATGTATGAATACATGAAAGTATATCTAGTAACTTTTCTAGCTATCTTGTTCTGTACCTATTACTGATCCTGGTGCTATAGGAGGGAGGTCAGTGTTGAACAAGGGTGACCTTCTTGGACAGTCAGACGTTTGGCCAAGTACCAATGAGCCTTTCTCACCCCCAGAAAGAATGTGGGGTTGCTCTGTCGATGTGTTGGATGAGCTGTCCCAGCAGCAACATGAAGAGCTTCCGTTTAGTAATGATGAGCCTATTGTGAAAATATATATTAGCATCTGTACTGACATATCATAAATCAGGGTTGCCACTGTTTTCATAACACAAAATTCCCTGTATTTTTTAGAAGTAATTCCCATTTTTCTAGACACTCTATAGCAGGCATGTTAAACTCGCAAACCACGGGCCGCAATGTGACCCTACTATTTTAAATTTTATTTAAACATCAAACAAATACAAAGTTTTAAAAAGTGATGTATGGGAATTTGGCATAATTTTGAGAATTTTGTGGTGTGCAAGTTTGAAACACCAAATCTGTACTCTTACTTTGACATGGATCAATTCCTCAATTTGTGCACCAATAATGTCCAAGGTTAAAGACATACACATGCTACAAGTTGTTTTTTAACATGAAGTTGAAACAAACACCCAGGAGATTACAGCTTATGGGCCCAAATTTTGTCAACAATATTATGAACATGATTTTGGCATCAGATTTAAAGCTTGACATTATGCCGTTTGTTTACAGCACCAAGTAACTTTTAGTTCGAGCTGACGGTGCTAGCGTAGGGTTGCGCAGCGCGGCTTGGAGGGTCGGCGGTTCGAGCTCGGTCACTTGTTATAGGAGAGTTGAGTGGATTAGACTGAATAGCGAAGTGCCTGCCTCGGCACGCTAGTTCACAGAAACAACCTGTTGGTGGTCGTGCAGGAGGGATAGCAAATGAATGTTTTGTACAACGTGACGATAATAATCATAAAAGCACTGAAGCAGTAATTCTGTATTTCTTTTATAATCCCAGCATCTGGTTAGCATGGAAACACATCGCCGGGCAGAGGCGGTTCATCGAGCCAGGTTTTGCACCTCAGACCTTGCAGTCTAGAGGTTTGGCACAACATTAACACCATCATTGCAACATTAACACCACTGTTGCATAAAAAAAGTTTCAAACTTTTGTAAAAAGAAAAGTTTACTCTTAGTGTTTTATATAGGGGCTTAATTTTTTTTGTAACAATAATATACAAAGTTAGAATTAATTTTACTTATGATAATCACAATACAAATACGGATTTTAAAAAATTAATGTGGCCCTTATGATCACACGAGTTTGGCACAGCTGGTCTACAGTGGAGTCTGTGAATGAAATGAAATGGAATGAAATTTAATTTATCATAAAAGTGAATATTGTGATTGGTGTTAAGTGATCTTGATAGAAAAATATAATGCAGCTTCTATACAACCTAATGTTTCAGAGAGTAAAAAGGAGATGTAGAGAGAGGGAAATAAGATATGTGTTTTAACCTGCGTGCTTAGTTATTTAGTTCACTTTATTTCCAATACAAAGGACTATTTAAAACATATAGTTTTATACCTCAAATTCACTAATAATAATCTAATATTTTAATTATTCTTTTTGTGAAATTACTTGTTTTTTTCCAGACACAAAAAATATTCCTGTGATTTCCCAGATCTCTAGGTGTGTGTGAGCGTGTGTGCGTGCATGTGTGTTTGTAAACCCTATAAAATATAAATGAATAATTTAATTCTATAAAAAAAATTGTTAAATGTAATTAATTATCAGTAAAACTTTAAAATAGCAAAATATAGTTGGAAAAGAAACCTTAACATGGGAATTTAACCCAGGACCTTTGTCTTAGTGTGCCGATGCTCAACCAGTGAACTATCCAAAGGTTCTATACTGCAGATATTGTACTAACAGGTGGCACACAAACCAGCCTGAGTAGCGTGTTTCGTGTTGGAACAAGGAGGCTACTACTTTGGTATGCTCTACTTTTTTCGTATCTGATCAGAATACACTACAGAATTGATGAGTTAGTATGACAGCAAAGTCAATGTGTAAATGTTTTGAATAAACTTGTTGAAACAGTGTGTGTTTTATATATTCGATTGAAGACCTAATTTCTCAATTTTTACATGGTGTGGCAAATTTCACTTTTCACTCATTAGACCCGTGGAAACATTGAAAATTATGTTTCCTAGCTCTGACCAAGAGGATACATATTCATACAAGGAATGGCTAGCTAAGCTACGGAAAAAGGATGGGTACATAAAACAATGGCACCAACCTAACAATAGTATATTCCCATATTATATAGAATTGCCTATTTTAGCAAGTAATAGTTTGAAGTAAATAAGTACCTTGAGAAAGAATGTTCTCATTAGAGAAGACTGTTTCCTCTACAGGGTCCATCAGAATCTGAATCTCCTCTTCCTCCCTGGACACTACAGAGTCGAGGCTACCAGCCGATGCACTCAGAAGCGATGAAGTGTCTTCAGGTGACTTGCTGCGTAGACTGATCCTGTCAAAACTGGCAGTCAGTCCAGAGCCTCTGCCATTGCTGTTCAGCATGTCAGAGTCATCAACCAAGGAACTATCCAAGTTCATTGTAGGGCAGGGCGGTGAGCAGTCAATAGAGGGAGCCTGCTGGATGTGGGAGGGGCGATGACGGCGTTTGGGGGGTAGCGGGGGAGGCTCGCTGGATGAGGGGTCATAGCTTTCTGATAAATGATATGTTCTGAAACAACAGCAAAAAAATTATATGAAATAGTATTTTAAAATACATCTCTTGATGAGTGTATTAATAAAAATTAACTTGCAATGAAATACATCTAATGTATAAAAATGCCTTGAGTAACTAAAAATAAACTCTAAGTATTATTTTCCTTGGCAAATTTATTTATTTTTTGGGGTTCTAAACACATTCTAAAGGATCTTAGCCCCTGGGACCAGCTCCTCAACCTTAGGTAATTCCTCTCCTTCCTACCAGCAAACTTATTATTACATTCAATGTCACAATAATAACAATAATAATAATAATAATAATAATAATAATAATAATAATAATAATTTTTAATTTTTAATTTTAGTTTTTCTATATATCTACTTATTCATAGTGCTGCCATCTATACAGTGATATAATAACTGAAAAACAGTCAGCTGTGGACAGACAACCTTGCAATTCAACCAAGAGCATCAGTCTACTTTCTTGACCTGATGAATCTGTTTGTGACAGTGAAAGCTTGTCCTTAAAAATGTGTTTGGATGGTTTTTAGTGTTCTATCTAAACAATTTCTACTCCAGTATCACCAAAGTAAGTGTGCTGGCTATCCCTCCTAATCTAAACCACGATTTAGCCTAGTGCCCTATTCCAAATAACCATAATAATAAATATAATTATATAATATTCAAACCAAAATAGTATTTAAAGTTGTTGGGATAAATGGCTTTTAATTTTATTTTATTTATGAGCCATATTTTAATAGTTGAAAGGCCTTAGAGATGTATCTACTATTGCACATAAATAATATATATATTTTTTATAGTTACAAATAAGAAGAACTAAATGTGTAGCTTTTTATATTTTACTAAATGGCTGGATATGTTATTCATATTAATAAAAAAACTTTCATATCAGAATAAAGTTGAGTTCTTCAGTGATTCCACTTGCTCATACTTCTTTATAAAACGTATCTACTTTCAAATTCTACTACTGTGCGACACTAAATTAATAATCATAATTTGTTATGTTTATGTCTACATAGATAAAATCCTAAATTAATAATAAATATTTATATTAGGGATGTGCGAGAACCATTTTTTCAATTCGAGACAATCTCAAGATAAAAATATAAAAAGTATGGAGACACAAGAACGAGACAAGAAAACATCCCTTGAAAGTAAAAAAAAAATTTTGATTATACATATTAAAGTAAATATATAGTTTATAGAGTTCCTTTTTGACATTTGAGCTGGCGCTTGATTTAGATTGTCTTATATATAGTTCGTTCAAACAATTGAGATACCTAATACACATTTTAAATGCAATTAATAAAAGTGATAGGTAGTTACAATTAACACCATTTATAATTTAATTTTGTAGTGTAACAGCTTATATTGTCAAAGTTTGATACTTAACAACAATATTTATAACCAAAACATTTCTTAATAAAGGCTGTTTTTGGGGGGGAGGAGAGGGGGAGGAGAGGGGGAGGAATACGACCAATTTTTGGGTTATTACGTACAGTATTATAGTATCTCTATAAGGAAAACCTCTTTTCGCTTTATGAGGTAATTGTATTATATTTGGAAGAAGGTACAGGAAAAGTGGATAGAAATATACAAAAGGGGACGAACACAATTTGGCTTTTACAATGAAAAGAATAACACAGTTCACACTTTACATTGCTGCCATTGGACAAAGCGGTAGTGGTTGCCTCTTAAAGAAAATAGACTGTCACCACCCAATCCCCGACCTAGGTTTCATTCTATCGGAACTCATCAGGGAGCCATTAACTCTTTGTTAAATGGCACTGGACTATTGAAATTTGAAAAGATTTAAAAAATTTAGTATTATTTAATCTGCACAAAACCTGTTGAATTTTAAAATAAATTCGCAGGAATGGGGTTAAAAACCTTAAGGCAACATAATATATCAAAGCATGAAATCTCAAATAAACACACCAATATTTAAAAAAATAACAAACATAATGTAACACTCCAAAGGAATGACACATGAGAGAAAATATTTCACTTTCAATTTTTATTTGTTTAGTTTATTGTGATGGTGGTGAACACTATTTTATAAGTGCTGTGCAAAAAATCCAATTTTAATTAAATATAGTACACATATCATTCGCTTTGTCACAAACCAAATTATGATTTGGAGGTGTTCAAATTTTAACATAAAATATTTACCTACAATGTTCAATGTTAACATGATTTAACTATGTATGTGTACCACAACATTAAAACGACAATTTTAATCAGATTAAATACAGATTTTAAACATATCAAAGTTAATAAAAAATACATTTTAGGCCAACATAAATATTATTTTGAGAAAGAAATGTTTAAAATTTGGTTTGTTCTTTTGAGTCATAATTTTTGTGTCAAGGTCATCTCGATTTGGCATGAAAAAAACTGATAAAATTGACAGTCAAAATATATGAAATAGCATAGGCCATATTTTCAACAGATGTATATCTAAAGTGTATGCAAGGTCCAAAAATTACGGAAATGGAAGTGCGCACGCACACACACACACACACACACTTGTATTTTTGATAAATGAGAAAATAGTAAGGATCTAGTCAATTTTAAACTTAGATAACAAAATAATGTATCTTATTTGAAGAAACAAGGTTTATCATTCATTTATGCATGTCTGGGCTACATCACTTGTAGCCCTGTTAGTGGGAAGATTGGTCGAAAGGACACCCGGATGTACTAGCCATACATCCTTTCCGTAGAGGCTCTTTCCATGTCCTGAAGAGATGAGGTGATGGTGACAGTGAATATGAGGGTGTGGAACCGATATAAATTCTAAACCTAACTTAAGCCTAACTAACCAGAACCTGGTGACCGTTGGGATAGTTTCCCTTTTGGGAAAATACCCATGATGTCAGCCAAGAATTGAACCTGGAACTTCTAGGTTGATAACCAGGTGAGCTGACCACTATAGCATGGGGCCGGTTAAGACTTATCATGTAATCCACCCTTGAGTGTACATTTATATTTCATATTTGGAACCAAAGCAGCTTACCTAGCAGGATGTGGCGGTTTAGGAGGAGGACTAGCATCAAGTACAGACTCTGAGCTTTGCGAGTGTGGTATAGTGTGTCCTGAATGTCTCTCTAAAACAGACGAGGATGTCTGCTCGAGAATCTGACGCTCCCTTGGTGTGAGAGGAATATCTGGCAGGGAACTACGCTGCATTAGGTCACCACTCACCATGGAGTAGCTAGATCCACGGTCGGCAACCGGATGATTGTTACCATTGTGATTACTGACAGACTTGAAGTTACTTTCTCTGTTTGCTATTTTATCTTGAGCTAGAGATACTAGGTTCTACAAAATGGAAACGTAGAATGAACAAACATTACAATCAAATGAGTATAAGATACAACTATGCTATGTATTATAATTAGAATAAATAGGAAAATATTATTAAAAATATTACAGGGTGTCCAGCCAAACTATATTTTAAAATTCCCTGACATTTTAAGGTTTTCAAGAGCCAATTTCCAACTTTTTCCAGTCACTATATACAAATCTTAAATATATTACAACCATTATTTTTATTAAGATCGCAATTCAATGCAAAAATATTTTTAGACACATACACATTCTGAAATTGTGTCACTTTATAAAGGTGTTAAAAGATATCAGCCTAAAAAGATGTGCTATTGGGTAGTGCGATCTAAGTTATATTTGATCATATTGAAGCATTAAAAATCACCTTACACCAGTAGTTTAAAATTGTGAGACACATTCTTTTTTTTAGTTTATTCTTCCTTTATGTAATCAAATCCTCGCATATGCACATAATCAAGACTATACTTTGGCTAAAGACGTGCAGCAGAAAGGTGGAAAGATGACATAAAAAAACACATTTTGACTTTGAGAATTGAGATAAGCATGTGTGCCTTATGTAAATCATGGAACAGAAGGTCGCCCAAGGCCACAATTATAATTTTAAAAAACTTCAAATAGCTTTTTGAAGCATATAATATCCAAAAAATTCCCCTTTTAAGCTCGGTGGGTGAAGCCCCTTCGAACTCGCCTTCTTAATTTGCCCAAGAATTTTAGTTACGAGATGCTACGAAGATATGAGTTCAGATCCCAGTTAGGTGTACTGAAGGTAGTTTTTCTTGAATGGTTTTCCACTCCACCTCCACACAAATGCAAGCATATTTTTCATCTTCCTCAGCCCTTTAATTACCATTTAGCGTAATTGATGTATGTGTATAATTTGAACAAGTACTAAAAAGCACGAGGAAAAAAATAAAATTACTGTCTTGTGCTATGAATAAAAGCAAATTAGGCTATGCATTCAGGTAAAGGGTAAAATGTAAAATGCATATGTAGATCAATATTTGACGTGTACCAACATTAATAAAATAAACTTCAACATACATACAAATGTTCTTTCAGTGACTATGCAACTATGATAATGATTTAATGAAGTTGCCTTTGAAAATTGACACACTAATGTACAAACCTGAACAGCTTCTTCGACGAGGTGAATAACTTCTGTGACATTCTCCTTGTTGAGCGCCTTTTCTCCGTGAAGCAAGACATCATCACATAGCTTGATAAGCTTGGCAAGACTTTGATACACTTGGTTTGTTGCAGACACAAGTGTGGAACTGTAACATTACGATTGTATACTTGCTTAAGAAAAACAGTAGAAAATATAGGGAATTAAAAAAAATTACGTTAATTTGAATACTGTCACTGCCCGTCTTTCCACGGGCTTAATCTGTCAGGATAGCTCGTGGGGAAGGGTAGGGACGGTGGTAAATTAGATGATTGGGTTTGTAATTATATTGATGGCAGATATAAGAACTTTGACATATGCGCTCGTGAGAGAACTGGCTTAGTGAGGAATACTTAACTAATGGCTCGACTGACACCGACAAGTAAGCTAGACCAGTTCTTCCACTCACTTTGTTTCAACACTGTTATGTTAGTTTTAAATAAACATCCCAATCTAGGACAAGATTATTACAATACATAATAAAATGAAACATTGATGAATGACCATCAAAATATAAAGTTAAAACGTAAGTTATAGGCATTATTAATCCGGTTTTGTGTTTACCTCAGAAAAGAGTTTTTTTGGGGGTGAAGTGGGATAGAAAGGAGTGTGAGTTAAGGTTCAAACTCTTAGAGCTTGTTTAGCAAAAAACAGTTTTGGCATAAATTAATAAGTATTTCTTCAAAATATATTTGCGTTTAATTTAATGTTCTACATATAATACAGTAATCTGAACAGTTCTTGAATATTGTATGTTCAAATTATGTGATGTCATGAGAAATAATACCTGTTGGGATTACTCTTGGTAACAAACTAAACTTAATATATCTATTGAAGAAATATTGTATTTATTCTAACCAAAAGATTTTTTGTTATAAATCCTGTAAAAAATATTCACCTTAACTAGTGGTCCTGTATATCAGTAACTAACCCGCCTCAGTGGTGTAGATAGCTAATGCACTAGTTTCATGTAGAGCTAGACTGCCGATGACGGGGAGATTGAGGTTCGAATCTCGGTCGGGTGAACTGGGGGTGTTTTTTCCTAATAGGTTTTCCACTATCCCTCCACGAAAATGCGGGTTCACTTCCTCTATACTCAACCTTCCCAAATCCTAACCCATTAGCGTAGTTAGTACTTAAGCGTATAACCTAAAAGGGTAGTAAAACGCGGTGGTAATTAATGTCAAATTATTCATAAATGAAACAGTAAAAATTCTACCTTATATTGAAACTATGGGTTGACGAATAATTCCAAACACTCAAAAGCTGTGTTTTTAGATAAAACTAGGAAGAGAATGTTTATGTCGAAACATTCAAAGCTATAGTAGAAACCTATGTTTAGAGAAAACAGTATTGAGAATAGCTCACTTGCTCTTTCTGTCCTCTTCAACACATAGATAGATGTACCAGACTTGAATTTTAATTATTACAGGTCTTCCGCTTCGGTGGTTGCATAGTCTAAGGCAATGATTCGTAACCAGAGTTCCACAGAACACTGGGGTTCTGCGAGCTCATGTCCAGGGTTCCGTGAGAATTCGCAAAAGCTTGCTTTTTATTAGTCTGTTCATAATTTTTGTACAATGTGGAAATTTGCTAAGATAACTCGTGTATCCGAAGAAGATGAAGAGTAGAGTGCTGGTAATAATGTTATAGTGAGTCAAGGAAGAATATTTTCAAGCTAAGTTCAATTACCTAAGGACAGTAATTAGTAAATAGAAATAGGCAATAAATAGGCTTGAACTATTTAATTTATTTAAAAGTGTGAGCTAATTATTATATACTAACTGGTTTACACTTATATTTTATAATTTACCCCTATCGAACCTATGTGTTAGCCAGGTAGGGGTTTCTCAGGATTTTACGAAATATTTTAAGGGTTCCTTTAAACAAATAAGGTTGGGAATCACTGGCCGAATGAGTCAATCTCACAAAATACTGGATTGCTGATGTCGAGGAGACCAGGCTTGCATCCCAGCCGTGTGTACTAAAGGTATTTTCTCAGAAAGAGTTTCCAAGTATCTACACAAATGCAGGTACATTTCCTTTCCCAATAGTGTAAATAATTATGTGGACACCTTGAACAGGTAGTAAGACACAGTATAAACACATATACACACAGCCTATAAGGTTGGGGAGTATTATCGATAACAAGTCAATATGTAATATATATAACTTTCAATATAGTAAACCTAGTTCAAACCCGATGTTTTATTTTAACTAATTAAATGCAGTACCTCTGGTCATTAAGGACATATGTCTTGAGCACGCCATGTATAGTTGTAATGGTTTCTAATACCACAGTTCCATTTCCAGGCAACACCTCTAATTTGTTTTTACTGACCACATCCTGAAAATGCTTTAAGGCATACTGGACCTGAAACAAAAAAAACAATATGGATAGCCTTTAAGAATATTTACACTAGTGTAGCACATGCTAAAACTGCAAACTGATCTATCAGGATAAAATTTTATGTGGTATAAACATTTGTGAGAAGTAGAACTTGACATTGTTATCACAAATTATATATTTTAATCACAAATTAACCTTTTTTTCCTTTAGCATCACGTATTACTACTCGTTCGGGTTATACGCCTATGTACTGATTCCACTAATGGTTTAAGGATTAGGAAGGTTTAATTGAGAGGAAGTACACCCACATTTGCATGGAAGGAGAGTGTAAAATCATTTAGGAGAAAACCACCTTCAGTGTAACTGACTGGGGTCGAACCCTGATCTCCCAGTCTTTGACAGTCTAGTGTAGCACGAGAGCAGCGCGTTAGACCATGCAACCACAAATTAATTAAGCTATGTCTGACACTTTGGCACTGTAAAGCGCACATCTGCACACTGAACTAAAGATCTTGGATTCAATTTTTGGCGTGAATATGTGTATATTGAATATATATATGGCAAAATCTGGGCATTCTCTTTCTCATTGATGAATCAATGACTTAGAAAATGTGTGGTTTCTAGAATTAAGTTATTTTGTTAAGTTGTGTGATGCTAAAATCAGTAAAAAAAAAGACCAGCTTCAGTGGCTGAATTGTTTAAGGCATCACTCTCATTTTAGACTGGCCTGCTGATGACGGGGAGATCGAGGTTTGAATCCTGGTTTGGTCTATTGAGGCTGGTTTTCCCTAAATTGTTTCCCACTCTCCTTCCAAGCAAATGTGAATAGACTACTTCTAAAATGCTTCATTCCTCATAGCTACCCCAGTAGAGTACCTATCATTTTTTTAAATATGCATATAACCTGAACAGGTAGTATGACATGATGATAAAAAAATAAAATATAAAGGCCACTTTAAATACCTTAAATTAAAAAATAATTAAGGGAAATAAATTACTATCCCCACACTATAATTGACACAATAAGTCAGAAATTTCAACTACAAATCTCATCTGTAGGTGTGGTTTCTAAATATGAAATAAAAAAATGTAATTATTTTTATGCATATGTGAGGTTATTAGAACCTAGGACATCAATAAGTGAATAGTTTACCACTTCACTTTCAACAAATGAAAAAAAAATCTCTATTTTATTAAAGGTTTTGTTGATAAAATTTATAAGAGTTTTTAAAGTAGCATAACATTTTCTAGGAAAGTTTAAATTGAAGGATTACATCAACAGTGACTTAAACTTAGCAACATAACTATTGGACCTCTGTATTCCAATCTTGTGTCAAAGTGTGTTCGTTCACAACAGATTATTATAATATGTTTCATTGCTCTACAAGAGTTATACAGAGTGTTAAAAAAAAGTTCAGAACTTTAGGATCTTGTAGTAATCAATGAAATTAGTAAAAAAAAAAGTCCTAGTAAACATAAATTTAACAATCAAACAATTGTGTAAATAAAAAATAGACTAATACTATACTAGACTAATAATAGACTCATACTAATTACCATATGATAAAAATATAAAGTTGAAAATGTTTGCTCTATTTTTTTTTCTAACTCATACAATGTCTGAAAGGTTACTGACTTCTGGTGTAGTCCACCAAGATAATACTGCTACAATTCAGGGTAAACAGAGTGTACTTAAAACATTATTTTGGAGTGGTGACAAAGTGCTACCTCACCTGCTTGACGAGCCTGTCCAGATCACGGAGTGGATTCTTGTCGGTGTCCACTGTGTCGACGCTTGAGCCCTTATGACTGACCCGAGTCTTTGGGGAGTGGGGGGATCCCGACCTCTGACCACCCCCACTGCCTGGGGACCGCATCTGAGACAATATTTCCAAGAAATCCTCTTTGAAAGAGCGGGCTCGCCGGGCCAGCTTACCTCCACGAGGCTTCCAGCTTGGGGGGCTACTGCTATCACACTCTGTAAGCAAAAATAAGGCATCCTTGTAAAGCAATTTGCACTGGGTTTTTACCATCTTGATGTAACAATATTTTTAAGACTTAATTAGCTATATTAACATAGAACCATACAGAGCCCTGAAGGGGGCCACCTCAATAAGCAAGAAGTTGCCGCACAGACATTAATCTCAAACACAATATTTAATTATATGATGCATTATTTATGGTTCGCACCAAAATAAACTCAAAACATTCCAACAGGGCTATTTTTCCTTAACAACCCTAATATAAATAAATGTGTGAAAATGCGACATTAGATCATTGTCAATGACTTTTTAATCCTATTTGAAGAGCTATGAAAGTAGGTTTGATGAAAAAGGGCTGTAGATTTAGCCTTCCTCTACCAAATATAGTAATTTTTTGATAGGCTCATAACCAACAATTTTAAGATATTTGAGAACTAGTTGTGAGAAACTCTCTTTACCATAAGAAAAGGAATATCATCATTTTCTTTCCTCTCTTTCTAATTGACATAACAAAGAGTAGTTGTAAGTGAAGGGTGAAAGTAAGTATAAGCTTGGACGGAATAGAGAAGTTGTTCCAGAAAGTGACAGAGATCAATGTATTGTAAGGGCACCGAATGATACTTTATCGCTAACAGAGACGGCCGGCTACCTTAACACAATATAATTTCATCTAGAAATTTAAATTCATTGATATTTTATACATTCATAATACTTAATCAATTGGTCACTACATCATAGATGAATATATTTTCTTATAGCTTGACAATTTGACATCAAGAATCATCAAAAAGTCTTAACATACCAACAATAGTTTAGCAATGAGGATGAGACATACAAAAGTAATTTTTATCTGTTAACTAAAAGAGTGTTATGATAAAATTAATCTAAACATATAGTTTGCCGCCATGCAATTGAAAAAAAAATTTAAAGAGTTAACATTAAAGAATATTGGTTAAGTTAATACAAACCATGCCTTCATGAATTTGTTAGCAACGAGATCTTATGACCTTTATAATTACATAGTGTTGAATGTCGAAAGATCGCTTAAGATACCAATTTCTAAAGGCATGGTGTATCAACTTCAACAACATTCTTTAATGATTTTTAAACTTTTTTTTTCCATTTCAACCAACAACATTGCCTATGTTATTTTTTTAAATGTTTTTTGATGACAAACTTTTTGTGTTCAAGTGTTCAAATATTGACTAAGGAGAAGAAACATATGTTTTCTAAAATAGTGGTGTATCGACATTAAAAGACTTGCTATTTAATCTACAAATATATATGTAAATTTTCAAATACCCATCATACACACTTTAAATATTGTTACACTATCCAAAATAATTTGGTTTTGTGACATAATATTGCATAATTTGAAAATGTATATATATGCAGATTTCACAATGGGTGTAGAATGAGTTCTCTATCAACAGTCCTAAGTAAGTTTAAAGAACAGTATGCATGACACAGGTAATAGTATTAACTAAAGTCTATTACAAACATGACAGCCATAATGAAACCATCAACATGATAAGAGACACAGTGGTTGGTCTGTTTTTGAAAGAAGAATTTCATCATGATTCATGATTAAACTTCACCAGCCATTAGCCTTCCCAGAAACTCAAAATGACCAAATGTTTTACAATAACTAGAGCTACATAATAGTTTATACCTTTGTTATTAGACAATATTTTGTAGGACAAAAGTGTGTGGTTATTGATATTGAGAATGATGATCATACAAATTTACCTAAACAATTTTCATAATATTCAATACATGAGTATTGATTTATATGACTCATAAGTTTAATTAATAAAAATAATTCAAAATAAAAATAAAATCAATAGTGTTTTATTTTGACAGTTATATTTCAACAGTGATGTCTGTAATGGTAAAATAATATATTTTTTAATTTCTGCAGCATTCATACTTGTAACATTAAAATTCTACACATCATTTTTATTTATAATATAATTTTGAATCATTAACATAATTATCTAAGCTACAGCAGGTAAGGGAACCCCAATATTTATGATAACTGTATATTGGGGAACCCTGACATCAGTAACAGCAGCAGACCAGGTGACCCTGAAATTAGTAACAACAGCAGACCAGGTGACCCAGACATTAGTAACAGCAGACCAGGTGACCCCCAGACATCAGTAACAGCAGCAGACCAGGTGACCCAGACATCAGTAGCAACAGCAGAGCAGGGGACCCTGACATTAGTAACAACAGCAGACCAGGTGACCCAGACATTAGTAACAACAGCAGACCAGGTGACCCAGACATTAGTAACAAACAGCATACCAGGTGACCCAGACATTAACAACAGCAGACCAGGTGACCCAGACATCAGTAACAACAGCAGACCAGGTGACCCAGACATTAGTAACAACAGCAGAGCAGGGAACCCTGACATTAGTAACAACAGCAGACCAGGGAACCTAAATGTTAGTAACAACAGCAGACCAGGGAACCTAAATGTTAGTTACAACAGCAGACCAGAGGACTCCAACAGTAGTCGTTTCGTGAGCGTAAGAAAATAACTGGAATACCTTTTATTGCTTTATTTTAACTAATTAATTTGAGAAAGTGTCTGGCGTGAACGTCATTGAAACAGATTAAACTTAAGTGGAAGCTCAGGACATTTTGAGTGCTTTTGTTTCATTTATAGATGAAAATAATTCCGGAAAAAAAACGAGGCAAAAAAAAATTTCCATCTCACATCTCTACTCGTTATATCACAATAATACAAGAGACTGCCGGATCATTGAAAGTCCCACTGACTCCCACAAAGAACGCCTTTATATTTGAACTTGGTAATCACGATCTACAAGCCACGCGGAAAAACAACTCCTAAAAGACGCTAAGCTCACATAATTACTGCCCGGTTATCAAAAGATAGCGGCAGAGGCAATAATGACGAGCATTCAGACACACAGCCCCAAACATGTTATAAAGTTGCCCTAATCTAAGCTAGGAGTAACGATGCAGGTTTGAAATTAAAAATGTTGCAAACATAATCAAAGTTATGATAAAGAATATGATGTGGTCAGCACGTGGAGCCCGGCCGTCCCTCTCAGTTTTCTAAACCGGATCAGTTACTTATTTACTCAAGTAGCTCCTCATTTGTGTCCACGAGACTGAGTTTGACCCCGTTACAGACCTATTGCTTCACAGATAAATGTTTTGAGGCTCTGGGGATCGAACGTGGGACCGCGGGATCTGGAGCCAAGAACTCTGACCACTAGACCACAAAACACATCCATCATAAATAGTTTTATGAAATCCAAAAAGATGAGTTTTGCGCATGTACACGCATTTATCAAGGCAATTCGACATTTAAAAAAAACAGCAACATTTTGTACACTTCGTCTAGCCCGTCTCACCTTGACGGATTACACTCCCTGTCACCTATAGTATGATTTTGGTAGGAAGAATAGTAATAGTTAGTTACCAGAGTTACTAAAACCATTTTAATATATTCATACATAAAGTCATGTTATCTGCAGCTGTCAGTTTTGATAGATATTATTAATACCTATAAAATAACACAAGTAGTGTAAAGAAATGTTTTCAATGTCGGCCGCAAAGAAATATGTTTGAACTTTCTTTACTGTTCTTCCAATCAAAATCAGGTTATACACTCCCACCTTTGATGAGCTACAGGCCATTTTTATTTTTAAAATTACACTTTTATTTTGTTGGAAACTTACCTCTCGTCCCCTTCCCCCACACCCACCCGTGCTCTTTTTTCTTTTTATTAAGACCGCGTCTTACTACCCATTCAGGTTATACGCTTAAGTACTAATTACGCTAATGGGTTAGGAATTGGGAAGGTTGAACTTAGAGGAAGTGAACCCAAATTTGCGCGGAGGGAGAGTTGAAAACCATTTAGGAAAAACCACCCCAGTTCACCTGAGCGAGATTCGATCCTCGATCTCCCAGTCCTCAGCAGTCTAGCTCAACAGAAACTAGCGCGTTAGCTGACTAAGCCACCGAGGCGGGTCCTCCCATACTTCGCGTCTCACTAATCGCCCGGGCTATGCGGCTATTTACACCGATGGGGTAGGGTTGAGATAGGTAGAGTTTTAGATTATATGTATCCGCGTTTGAGTGTAAGGAGACTTGGAAACAATTTAGGAGCTTCACCTCAGCACACCCGGCAAGAATTCGAGAGCCGTTCTCGTGGCCACTGGCCAACCGGACTAGAGGAGTTTGACACTTACTACACCTGCACACCGATGAAAGTCACTAGTTCTGTTGTGACCCAACAACCCCAAATAAATTACGAGTGAGATTTGTTGTTTTATTATTACCGGAATTGAAATATTTAACAAATGCTTTCTAAATAATTAGCCTATTAATAAAATCAGCACACAACTAACAAACTAATTTAACCCAACAAGTCACAGGATCCAAGCCTTTGACAGAAAATTAATAAATTTGAAAGGGAAACCCCCACTTCAATCGATGATAAATACGAAGTTCTTGCAGGGTAAATCCAAGCGACATCATGTTTACCGTAATAAAATACTCGAAAATCCTAAGACATAACTCACCGTTTCTCGTAAACTACTTGGACAATCAAGGTAGTTTTTTCAGAATTTCTTATAAAAACCTTAAGAGACATGAGGATATTATTACAATTCCCATATACTAATTGGTTTGCTTTGAAAAAATTGTTTTCCAATGTGAGAACTATTATGAGGTATTTACTAGCAAACATATTTTCACTCTGTGTAAAAGTTTTTTCCTAATTGAGATAGATGGGTAGTATAAGTGTACGAAATGATCATCATGAAATGAATTTTGTTTTGATATAAGACTCATTCCTCTAACATCAATACTTTTCACAGTTTGATGTGTTTAGTTACGAGCTCTTTACGCACGCCAGGTTTTCGTTAAACTGAAGATAGTCAGAAAGACCGGTCCGTCATTCTAAATATGATGATCGGGGGAGGGAAGGGGGCTATCAAATTTATTTTTCACTTTTTTTTAGTAATGTAAGTGCAATTATCACATAAATTATTTAGCTGATTATTTATACATGTGGGCATAGTCAGAGATAATCTAGAAAACCTGGAATAGTCAGGGAATTTGGAAACTGTTAGGAAAATGTTATGGAAATATATTATAATCCATCAGGGAAATTGGTATATTCGTCGATTCAGGTGTAGAGAAATGTCCTAATGCATCCTATTCAAACAATATTTTAGTAGGTAGCTTTAACATTTATAATTTAATATTTTGGTAACTTAAATCGAAGGTGACATTCAATAAATAGGGATTAATAATTATGTTACTAAAATAGATAATAGTAATCAATAAAAATATTATTTTTACTTGTTCCGGACTTTAACCAACAAATTTTAGTTTTACTTATAATTATGAAAAATTTCAAAAAGTAAATTTAGCTTCAATAAATTAAAAAATTACTATGTTTTACTCCTCAAAAAGAGTGCATGTACTATTGAAATAGAATGGTTGGTAGCCCTAGCCTACTCTTACGGTGGAATGGAAGGGAACTCGAGGAAAGGCCAGTGTTTGAAGTTTTTATTGCAAAACTTTTTTTTTGGCGCAAATAAATAAAATATTTCTTCAGTATGAACCTTGAGTTTAATTTTCTTCACACGGTGATAGCAACAGTTCCTGAATATGTGTCATGATCATGGTGGCATTATCTGAGAAAAGTTATAATTAAATTCCAGAACACCCTTGACAGATATTCAGGAACTGTTGATATCAACATGTGAAGAAAATTATATTCTATGTTTGTACTGGAGTAATATTTTATTTATTTTGGAAAAAAAAAGTTTTGCCATAAAAACTGCAAAAAACACTGGCCGTTTCTCGCGTCCACTTCCATTCCACCTTAAGTCGAAGCTGGTTCACGAGTCTCCAGCGAAGGAATAAAAAATTCTTCATGTCCAAATTTGGCGAGTACGAGTTGCGGCATGTCCAAGTAGATTGGTTCGAGACAGGCATTGCTAACATTCCTCAGCTAGCGGGTCACATCTACTGGTTTCCAAATTCTTACGAGGTTAGTTTGGACAAGGGTCATTTCCAGGTTATGAAAGTTCTTGTTCTTCAAACAAACTTGAATGTTATAAAAATAAACAGTATTTTTTTTTTCCTTAACTTCAATTAAGTAAAACACAACAAACAAAGCTACCATGAAGAGATACTCCTTTTATAGTAGTTCACAAAAGATTTAGGGCCAGTTTCATAGTCAGATTTAGTACACCTAAAGTGCGAGTCGATACTAAATACAGGACGACACCTACCTAGACCAAAATGGAATTCAATTCCATTCATTCCATTCAATTTCAGGTAGGTGCCGTCTTGTATTTAGTATAGCGCCGCACTTGAGGCGTACTAAGTCTGACTATGAAACTGGCCCTTACAATTAATTACAGAAAATTGGCAGATTATACAGTCATGTTAATAAACAAAGTTAACAGAGTACAGTAATGAATTTATCATTAATGATATTAAGGTGGGATGGAAGGGGACATGAGAAAAGGCCAGTGACTTTGCAGTTTTTATAGCAAAACATTTCTTTGTCCAAAATAAATAAAATATTGCTCCAGTATCAAGGTTTAGTTAAATTCTCTTCGCATGGTGATATCAACAGTTTGTGAATATATATCTGTCCTGGAATTTATTGATAACTTTTTCTCTCCGTTTAAAAAGTTTGTCATCTAATGCCACTATGCTCATGACAGATATTCAACAATTTTTGTTTCACCACGTGAAGAAAATTAAACTAAACGTTGCTACTGAAGCAATATTTTATTTATTTTGGACAAAAAAAGTTTTGCTATAAGAAACTGCCAAAACACTGACATTTTCTCTCGTCCCCTACGACCCCACCTTAAGGTAGTAAAACTAAGTAATGTGGTAAAGAATATAAACAGTAAATATTTCGAGGTTATGAATGAGTCATATTAATGCATATTGTAATGATTTTATAATGATTAACACAAAAGGCAGCCTAATTACATATGAAGTAAAGAAACAGTAAAAAAAATATGGTGAAGCTAAACGTATATGTTTTGATGTGAGTTTCTAAACTTTAAAGGGTTCAATCAACAGAACATCAAAGAGCCTTTTTTCTTAAACACAAATCGTTTTGCCAAGTATATAAAAGATACCCTTGTTATTTTACAAACATATAAGCAAGAAACATGAAAATACACGAGGGAATTACAGTCCAATTTTCACAGGAAGAGCCTTATCCAAAGGTCGCATTACACACGCACCGATTTCCCCGTGGGTTTACTTGAGATGTGCTTTTCCATGGGAAAGTTGCACGGCTAATACAGCAAAACCATGTGGGGAATACCCTGTCGACTTCTCCATGGGGAAGTTGCACGGCTAATACAGCAAAACCATGTGGGGAATACCCTGTCGACTTCTCCATTGGGAAGTTGCAAGGGTAATACAACAAAATCATGTGGGGAATACCCTGTCGACTTCTCCATGGGGAAGTTGCAAGGGTAATACAGCAAAACCATGTGGGGAAGACCATGTCGACTTCTCCATGGGGAAGTTGCAAGGGTAATACAGCAAAACCATGTGGGGAAAGACCATGTCGACTTCTCCATGGATATCCAAATGGTCGGATATTTTGGGAAAGAACAAGGATAAGTCAACGTGTTTAATAGCAGCTTGGACTTCTCCAAGTTATGTTATTCTATGGCGGATGCACCTGTCTCCGCAAGCACTTGTTTTTCCAGAAAGATCTGATCAGTTGTCAGACCGTGGCCATTTTGTTGCGTTATAGTAGTGAATGTTTATTTTTTCTGAAATATGAGTCGCTTGCGTTGCTACACTAAGGAGCTTTTGACTGAAGTAAAGTAATTGACCTTTAAAAAAAATTATGCCGTGTTTATGGAGATTTAGGAGTCAGGAATATTTAGATATAATCCTCGTAAAAAAATGGCTTGGGGCACTTAAGTGAAAACATTTTAAGAAGTAGAGAAGAATGCAACAAAAGGGAATGCGATACGATCAGACATCTTGTGAACGAACTAGCCAGGCGAATTTGTGAGGGTGGACAAGATTCCCCCTCGGAGAGAATGGAGAAGTTCATATCATATATATAATAGCTACAACAGACCTCCATCAATTACTACACGAAGAAGCCCAGCTCAGTAAACCCGCGAAGAGATCGGTGCGTGGAGTGCGGACTTTACAACTAGAGAAGTTAGGCTACTGGTTGTTTTACATCCTCCATTTTCTGTGTCTTTAGTTAAGCTTAAGTTGCTGGTTGATAGCCCGGTCGAACAGACAGTGTGTAGCACACTCGATTTTTTTTATGTAGGCTATTTTTTGGTTGTGAGACAGTGGCGTCTCGTGGAGTGTTGCAAGGGAAACAGATTTTTTTTTAGCACAGCGCCCGTTCGGGTTATACAATTATCTTCTAATTACGCTATTGGTTTTGGGGATTGGGTGGAGATTGGGAAGGTTATATTTATATGAAGTGTACCCACATTTGCGTGGAAGGATAGTGTAAAACTAGTTTGGAAAAACCACCTTCACTACACCCGACTGAGATTTGAACCTCAATCTCCCCATCATCGGCAGACTAGTCTACTAAGAGAGTATCGCGTTAGACCACGCGGCCATCTTGTCAAACTCTACCTGTGATATGTTATCGCCCACTTGGGCCCTATTTGACCAATCATACATATGCTCTGCATGCCTCACACGGGACTGTATTAGATTAGTACTTGTTATCTTGTTTTATTGTCTTTCTGAAATTTTAATTGTCTTTATCGAATTTTGACTGTAGATGTCATATTATATCAATGAAATGCTACATAACATCTAGAGGCATTCATTTTAAAAAAACTTTACTGGGGGGTCGGAGAGGATACCCTACTCTCTCTCTCTTACTTGGTGGATCTAGCTACAATCACCCCTCTCCCTTCTCCTACCGGCCTAGACAAAATAAGGTCACGGCAACGATTGTGGGGAGAATTCAAGTTTTGAGTCCCCGGTCAGGATATCAGAGTTTCAAAACTTTACTGTAATCAGGAGGTACAACGTGTGTGTGTGTGTGTGAGTGTGTGTGTGTGCGCGTGCGTGCGTGTGTGTGCGTGTGTGCCAATGGCTAGGATCAGCTTGCCGAGGTTTGAGGGCCGAGGTTGGCCAACGCGAGAATATTATGAACCGGCAGCTGTAGTTGACGTCAGGCGGCGCGAAGGAAGTGACGTTCAGGACGTGCCGCACAGCAAGTTTGTCCCCTTGACGTCATTGCATTACCATAAAAGTAATAAAACAAGACAAACAGTTAAGAAGGTGCTTTGTAATATATGATCGTGATCATGTTCTGTTTCATATGGCAGCACTTTAGACTCGTAACATAACCAAACCTGTAGGTGCACGTCCTTGAAGCTAGCGGCTGGCGCCATCCAATCCAGCACAAATCATAAATACCAACCTTATTAATTAATGAATTACCTGCTTCGGTGCCACATGGCCTAAGGCGCTGCTTTCACGTTAGACTAAACTGCCGATGGCGGGGAGATCGAGGTTCGAATCTCAATCGGGTGTACTGAGGATAGTTTTTCCAAAACGGTTTTCCAATCTCCTTCCATGCAAATTCGGGGTATATTTTCTATAAATATAACCTTCCTAATCCCTAAAACCACTAGCGTAATTATTACATAAGAGTATAAACCGAACGGGTAGTAAGACGCGGTATTAAAAAACAAGCAAGAAGATGTTAACGTGAGAGAAATATTGAAGAGTGTAATATTTGGTGTTAGATTTAGCGAAATGATGCAAATACATCTTGACACGTCACGTACATCAGAATGAACGGGTTTTTCAAAGTGGGCATGTGATGACGATCTCGTCCTTGACACGAGCACCCCACATATTCCGCCAACTCAGGCCGGCCCACTCTGACTGGTGCTTCACACTTATATAAAGTTCAACTGATTTAGAGAGAGCAGCATCCCTCTCCCCTCCCCCAACATATTGAGCCCGGTCCACACACAAGGTTTTTTTTTACAACGTTTGCCTGCGCAGTTCAAGACTCTGCAGACAAGAAATTGTGTGTGTACCGGAAAACTGTACAATTACGTGAACTGCGCGGAGACGGTACACGAAGACGAAAAGCTGACCCCAACAGCATATATTTATCGGCGAACGGCACAGACTTGCCTGGACGGTCTTTTTCGTCTCCTCTACACATGTTGATCAGTTTTCCTTCGATAATGGTGCAGAAACGATGATCGCAGAGATCATAAAATTACGTTTTCTTTTTTAAATGTTAAACGATGACTAATATTCGTCAATGTTCACGTGAATTTCTTACGGACACCCCTGAATTTGTGTATTTTCAGTAGTCAATGTTTGGAAAATTTTTGCCCCGCGTGTACTTATGTTTAATTTGACCTCGTTTTGCAAGACAAATTGCAAAAATTGACCAGACTAGCACTTTCTCCATGATGGATTCCGCGGAACTAAGAGGGAAAAACAGCGCTGAAAACTGTATTGTGTGGATATCCTTGAACTAAAACTTTTTTTTACACAGTTTCGCATGCGCAGTCATCATAACTGAGTAATAAAACGTTGGGTGTGGACCAGGCTTTACGCACGAAAAAGTGAAATTTATAGAAAAGTAAATTATAGTTCAATCAACGATGTAAACTCTTTTTGAATATTAAGTGCTACCGAGTTGTGATGTTTGTTTTGATTATCTACATTAGCGGTTAGGAAACCTGATTATCTGGCCCACCGAAAATTTCGTAAAAATGTATGTAGGTCTACCCTTAGTTTTCCCTGTAAGATATCAATGCTTACCTTACATTATTCCACTATGGTATAGCTCATAGGCTAGAGTCATAGAGCGATCCATCAAGCCAAGACTGCTGAAGTCTGTTCAGCGTAGGAAGTGTTTTCTGAAAGGCCTTTTTCCCTAGCAGAAATCTATTATATAGTAGGATATTGGTAGGAAAAAAGACCTTTCAGAGAGTAATTCCTACCGTGAATGGAGTATACCTTTCAGGGTTAACAAAGTGTAGATACATTTAGATTCATTGTCCCAGGCTTTTCATCCTTAAAATGTTCTCTATAGTAATAGTCGGAGAGAGGGAGAAACTCCAACAATAACAGCGTATGCCGAAACACATCGAGGATAATTATATAGTAGAACTTTTTTAATGAGAAGTACAAGACATATCTAGAAAAATTCAAGATATCCAAAATTTTGACTAGCAATTTTTATTAATATCTAGGTACATAATAAATCAATAACTTCAATATAATATGCTACATATAAACACACACATATATATATATTAATATCTAGGTACACAATAAATCAATAACTTCAATATAATATGCTACATATAAACACACACACACATATATATATATACATATATATGCTAGTTATCAAACCCATACACTGTGTGTACAAACAAGAAAAAAATAAGAAAAATTTATACACAAAATATAAAACTTGGAGAAATTAACAGACGACAATTTCAGACTTGATTACATTGTCACGCAGAAGAGATGAAAGCAGCAGAGTCAACACATCCCTTATTCTAGGCGACCCGCTCGCCGCCGGTACAGAATTCCCCGCTTTCTCTTTTTCTATGCGTCAATAACAAACTTTATATGACATTCTTGGCATTTGGGGGGGGAGGGGGGGGGGGGAGATTTAATGAAG
>CABFWB010003073.1:6591-88573 GCA_902151455.1 Timema bartmani
AGGTGGACAAAGATGCGCCTCTTTTCTCATTGATTATATATCATTGTATATTATTTTATGCGTGTTCTTATGTGGAGTGGTGATGATACAATGTACATTATTCCGTTCAGAAATCTTACGAGTTTATAGAAAGAGAGAGAAAGTCTGTGCGGTATGCCGTACCATTTATTTTTATACAACTCAATAACCTGATAGAGCCATGGATACAAATCACGCTACCTCCTGTTATAAAAAATATAAAAACAATAAATAGCAAACCCGCTTCGTTGGGCGCATAGTCTAAGTTGTCACTCTTGCAATAGATTAGACTTCCGATAATAAGGAGATCAGGGCTTTAATCCCGGTTGGATATATTGAAGGTGGTTTTTCCATAATAGTTTTTTACACTTCTAAAACGCAAATTTGGGTACACCTCCTCGAAATTCAAACTTCTTAATTCCTAAAAAATTAGCTTAATTAACAGGCCCACATATGAGTATATCCTGAATAAAGAGTAAGACGTATGCTAAAAAAATTAAGATCCTTAGCGTGAAATACGAAATTGCGCCCTTCGGAGAAAGTTCTAAGCTTTTTGATGAATAATTCCCTATCAGATAAATTGTTTTCTATACGCGCTAATACGGGTGCATTTCCTCTACATATCAAACATAATTTTTCTTTAAGATAAATCCATTACTATTCCTTGGAGTGAAAGAAATAATTTACATAATATATTTAAATGTAAATTAGACAAGGCTTTGAACTGAACCGGTAGGTTTTCTGGATACCTCTACTGCTGCGCGGATATTTGTCACTTTTCTGTTCTAATGCAATTAGTTATCTCTTGTTTTCTTTCTTCTACTTTGTCGGGCTTAATTGTTTTTTGTTAGACTGAAGTGAAGTTAATTGTATTCTTCTTTCACCTTTTATTCTAGACGTTTCTTTACTGGGGGATACAACTAAGCTACAGGAAGATGGAGATCAAAAAATATATATGTAGGGGGTCTAGTCACTAAAAAAAATTATAATAATTTGCCAAAAAGGTATGGTCTGTTTAGAATTCAGAGGGAAAAATATAACAACTCTCGACTAGACCTTAATTACATTTGGTATAAACACTGGCTGTTAGTAAAATAGTTCTACTAGATTTCTTTTTAAGATTTTTCTAAACACACACACGTACTATATATATTTAATTTTCATTTATTTTTAGGTATTTAACGTCCTCTTTCTGAACAAATGATTATAATAAGCACACGACCTGTAAACTAAATGAAAACTAACTTGGAAACAACATCCTGTCCCCAGACGTTATTTCATCACTTTGAAAGGGGAAACCCACATTCAATCAATGCTATGTATTTTTTTATTTTGTCATGCTGGGAATTGAACGTAAGAGCCTTAACTCAGTAAACATGTACGTTATTGACTGATCTAAAGTTTTGGACTATATGCATAGCCTATATATATATAATTGCGTTTTATGACTATGGATACAGACAGTAAAATATATTTAATAACAATTAAATTTTCATATTGAAATATTTGTTAGATAATTTTGATTTTTACACGACTGGTTAGTTTGTCTATAGACGTGTAAAAACATACCGAAAATAAATTACCATGCAAATTTAAATAAATAAAATTAAAAAAACTATGTATTATTTAGCATTGCAATTTTTAACAAAAAAACTTAAGTTCGTTAATTTTTACGGATATTTGAAGGAGTATATTTTAATAAACAGTCAATAAATAATTGATGTAGGCCTATATTTAATGTTGGTCTTATATATAAAAATTAAAAACATATCGGTAATGTATATATACAAATATAGTATATATCTAACATATTCAAAGAAAAGTTCAGGTTCCTACATGATAACTATTAATTTAAATGTCAGAGCAATAGTTTTAATCGTATGTAGTCCATTATTTCGTCAATAACCACATAAGATATTTATTCCCGATATTTGGTGCAACATATCAAAAAAGGAGGTGTATTTTCATTATTATAACTTTAAGTCTAGTGTTTTACAGTTTGTAAAATTATAATCGATTCATAATATATATATTTACATTTTTTTTTTCAGGTTCTTACAACTAGCCAATTATTTAGTTTTTTTTAACAAGATATAGTATGGTGTATATTGATATAGCGAGGTATGTATTGATAAAACTTATATCCACATAATATAAATGTTTTATTATTGGTTTTCATTATGTGAAGTTACTTGTGTTGAAAGCTTACTTAGTTTTATTGACACTTTAAATCAATCTGTTGTAGGAAATTGTCGCAACATGTTAGGAATTTAGAACTACTTATACAACCTAAACACAGAGAAAAGTAATAATAACTATAATTGTGGAAATATAATAGTTGTTTGTGTTTAAAATAAAATACTGCAATGTTTTTGTTCTTTTAGTGCCCCATAACTTACCAAACATCCACGCTCGCCGCATATTTATATTATTTGATATTTGGTAATGATGAGGATGAAGAATTTTAGTATTTATAGGCCTACACAAATCAGCATGGAGAGAGAGAGAGAGAGAGAAACGATTAAGGAAGGAATATAGAATTTATAGTTTACTCGCATTTGCATATAGAATAGGTTTTAACAAATTTAGGAAAAAACACCAAATTTTATCCTTCCTGTATTAATACAATTACTTGAAAGCTTTAAAACCAGGAAAGACAAGACTGACGCCTTAGTCTGAATGGTAACCAGTGGTGCGTAGGACTAAGTTGATAAAATCTTTTAGGATCTAGTTAAAATAAATCTTTAAAGAATTAGTAAATCAGAAATTAAAAATTGTAATTATATGTTTATAATAACATTTAAAAAAATTGATACGATAATTAATTTTGTTGTTTTGAATTAAAATATTAAATTATAATTATTTATATATAGCTTGTACAAATAATGGCTAAATCATATATTTTAAAATTTAAAGATAATAGAATCCATTTTATAGGAACATATTTTATAGTATTTTGGATTGACCTGAAATTTTTGAAGAATATAAAATTATACATATATATATATATATTTATAAATGATTTGGTCTGTATGTGTGTATGTGTGTGTGTATGTGTGTGTGTATGTGTGTATGTGTGTATGTGTGTGTGTATGTGTGTATGTGTGTATGTGTGTATGTATGTATGTATGTATGTATGTATGTATGTATGTATGTATGTATGTATGTATGTATGTATGTATGTGTGTATATGTACGTACGTATGTAGTACAAAATTTAAAAATGTAAAAGTTTAAATAAGAAAGTTTCCTGACTTTGCTATATTTCTTCTTTTGATAGACCATATTGAGGAAGAAAACAAAATTTCTACTAACCTCCAGTCAACAAATCTGAGCAATAATTATCATAAATTAAGAATTTCAGGGTATTAGAAGTAATTAAACTATAGCTTAATAAATCAATGTACTTATATGATATTTGGTTTTAACATTTAATTTTAATTAATACATTTAATTCATGTATAGCCTATGTAGTCAAAATATGGAATTTTTCAAGAATTATCATGGTTTTTAATCTTCTCTCCCCCTTTTTCCCTTCACTCTCAACACCCCTATTTTCAGAGTTCCGCTGGTCCCTTTGTTCATTTCGTAACTTACACTTGGAGGTCCTCCATCCCCAAAACGTTGAAAACGAAGCACTGCATTTAAAATATGGAATGTTAAATCAGTCTCAGATCTATAAATGAGCATGATGAGTCCCAGTTTCGATTCCAATCATAAACAATAATATACTTATAGAGAGTGGTTTTTACTCATTACGTCTTATCACCCTTTTGGATATACACATTTTATTTAGGCTAGTAACTTATATCAGTAATTTAATGCTCTATAGTGTTGTCCTTTTGCTAGACTATATTGCCGGTGACAGGGGTATTAGAGTTCGAATCCTAGTTGGGTTAAATGAGGCTGTTAATTTTTAAGTGTTTCTCACTAACTTTACACTCCAATATAGAAAAATTTACTCTAACATTATATTTTCCGAAACTCTATCCTATTACCGTAATTAAAGTACAAGTCTAGTCAGAAAGGATAATAAGAGGTAGCAGGGAAACAATTCCATAAGGCCACACGACTTAAAATGTTATAATTTTTTGTTTTCTGATAATACTTCTCTATTATATCTAAGATTAAACTCCCGTTCACCATTCACCTACAACCACTCTTTGACATGTCAATAAGAAATAAAAGAAGTAAATTTACGAAACTTCTTATCTTAAGGTAAAGATTAAAGCTTGCTGCTAGTTCTCAAATATCTTTAAATTTTATCTTGTGAGCCTACCAACAAATTACTATATTTTTTAGAGTAGGACTAGATCCATAGCCCTTTTTTTTTATCTAACCTAAACTCATAACTTCACAAATATACTTTAAAAACTAAAGTTATTTAAAAATGAGCTATATTCACATTTTAACACATTTATTTCTATTACTTAAACTTAAACTCTTGTTTTATATGGAATCTTTTGATTTCATTTTGCCGTGAGTGATATTTTGAAATAACGCAACGTAAAATTAAATATTGCGTTAGAGCTGAACGTTTGTGCAGCAACTTCTCGCTAACAAAGCTAATTATGTGGCAATGAGCAAAGTATAATTAAGAGAAAATATGCACCCGTTTACTTTGGGAGGAATGGAGAAATATTTCATAAAAATATTCACCCTTGATACACCGATTCAAGATTTGAGCTTCAAACTCCTCTTCAAAGGCAAACAAAGACAATATAAGCCTGACAGTTTACGTGTATAGGGGTCTTCTAATTCCAGAGCGGGTGAAATTTAGATTCACATTTTTACAGTGATGACATAACTGATAATAACTTGTTAATTTTCAAGTCATGTGGTGATATGAACAATTTGAAAATGCATGATGGATAACACTAATTAATAATCATCATAATCTAACTACTAATTAGATTGCATGTTCCCATCAATGCCCAAGGAATGTAAATATTTTCTTAGCACCGCGTTTTACTACTCTTTTCAGGCTATACACGCATATACTAACTACCCTAATGGTCTTAGAAATTAAGAAGATTAAACCTATAGCAAGTGTACCCGCATTTGCGAGAAGGGAGAGTTGAAGATAATTATAATAAAACCATTCTCAGCACACCCGACCAAGATTCGAACCTCGATCGTTAGACCACGTAGCCACCGAAGCGTGTTAGATGATAATTATGTGTGGCCTGCTAAATATTTGGATAAGTTTCCTTCCAGAATGTCAGTACAGCCTGTCCAATGCTCGACCAGTTGTTGTAGCGCACGTCATCTATTATTACAGAACACTAGTAATATAGGGTTAGCGCGGCTAACGTGGCAAGATTGTTACATGATTGATGGTCGTGTCACATCTCCGTTGCTCTATTAGCGCCCCCGGCCTGAAACTGGTGGTTAGGGGGGAGGGTTGACAGTATTACATCACTAGGATCGTTGTGACGTCACAGAGCTCTGCAGTGTAGTTTAGCAATGAGAATTCCCTCAGCATTGATGGCATGGTAAGATTTACAGAATATCACTAAATATTGAATACTAAGACTCATTAAGTCTTTTTATATCATTGTGGTTTTATAAATTAGGGTAGCGTCAAGTTTGAACTTTTTATTACTCAAATTGTTGGAAAAATTAAAATGATCAATTCCACGTGTATTTTTATTAAAGTATATCAAAGGTAATCAATCTTTAAAAGCATAAAATCTTTACAATATTTGTCATGATAAGAAAATGAAATATCTTATTCTTTGTTAAAACAAATTTAATCTCAATATTATGAATGTAGTATTTTTAGCACCACGTCTTACTACCCGTTTGGGTTATAGGCTTATATAATAATTACGCTAATGGTTTTATGGGCTAAGTAGGTTAAATTTAAAGGACGTGTATCTGCATTTGCGATAATGGAAAGCCGTTTTGGAAAAAAACATTCTCAGTACACCTGACTGAGATTCAAGTCTCGAGCTCCCTGTCATCGTAAATCTAGTCTACCACGAGAGTTTATATATAGTTTTATAGGTATTATATTATTAAAATATGTATGTAAAAACACACTGTAGTACTATAAAACTACCATATTACTTATATCAGAAATAGCAAATCTTATCTAACTCTTTGCTATAATTATATGTATGTTTGTTAATATTGTAAGTATAACTATGTTTAGATAACTAATTGTAATTTAGGCAAAACACTATACAAATTAATATATTTTATAGTAGTGTTTTAATATTTATTGAATAGTCCCAGAGTAGGCCTACTCACGTCCATTTAAGATTTTGCCTTAGTGTTTAATCTTATGTTTATTTTTGGTGTGCCATAAAACACACATCGTATGTTATGTCATAATCTATGTATAGTCCTATCTAACAAAGAGGTGTTGATATCCGAGATACCCCCCCAAACAGCTTTCTGCTACAATGTACCTAGGCTGGCCCCTAACAATGCAACCACTGATACCTATCGGGACCGGAACCTTTTCGCCGGATATAGACCGAGGTCCATTAGTGCCATTCCGAGTATTAGGGCACCCGAGAAAACTAGTACTAGCCCTTCCATGCCAGCTTGCCTTGGGTTACTTGGGAAAAATCCTCTTCCACTTGGACCGGATGGAGGAGGGAGTTGGCTCCTCCTAGTGATCGCCCATCACGAGGAAGTCAGAAGCTCAGCCTCTGAATAGCCGTCTTCTCAAAATTCGTTCTCAAAAATTTCAGTTCCTTCTATCTCACACACCATCTTTGCTGCTACCCCAGACTTTCTGAGACCAGCTGTCCAGATGGGGTGTGGGTAGAGTATGATGTCACTCTACAGTCACCGCGTACTCTTGAACTATGAGCCTGCCATGTGTAGCGCTAGAGGGCAGATCACGCAGTATTGCTCTTTGGCTTCCACGTGGGTGGGACCACAATTCAACTCCCATCACTTTATTTTTGTGAGTTAAACATCATAGTGCTTGTGAGCACATGTTACGAAAGAGTGGGATCGGACATTGTTCTTAATTCAGATTACCTCTGATTGTAACTTTAAAAAAACCTGTAGACTTTAAATGGCTAGAAGTCTTTCAGCTGTAAGTAATAGATGTTAAGTGATGTGGCATCAGATATTGCTCTTTATTTGGATCACCTCTGATTTTAACATAGCATAAACCTGTAGACTACAGGTGACTAAGTGGCTAAAAGGGTTTCATGAACATCACCAAACAAAAACAGGGTTTCAACACATAATTACTCAGACCTATGCATACAAACTCATTTACATACTTATCTTCATCCACACACAAATACTAACAAACGTACGGACATAGACAAATATAGATGTAATGTACATATTTGCATCATATATTAGTAACGAGTAGACTTTTCTCTACAATGGTTACTTAAAATTAATATTTTAATAATTTACCTACTACCCTAAGGTGATGTAAAATATTGTAAGAACCTTTATAGATTTTAGATTTTTTTAAGGTCTTATCACAAACACATGATAAAAACTTATTTTAATCAACATTATTATTTCAATAACACTATTATTAATATTTGACATGGCTGTGCCAATTTTACATTTATCATACACATGATTTTGTAAGTTTGTACTTAAAAAAAATTAATTTTGGCACGTACCATTACTTTCATGAAACCTATTTGCTACAAGATTGTGTTACCTTTCTCACGCAAATAACATGACACTGAGAATAAAATAATTTGACAATCAATACTCCCTTTAATGGAAAAAATGGTCTAGCCCTAAACCATCACTCTCGCTTGAGACTGGACTGTTGATGAAGGAAATATATTTTTTCGAATCCCAGTTGGCTGTAATGAGGGTGGTTTTCCATATATAATTTTTCAACTCTCCTTCCAGGCAAGTGTAAGTATACATCCAACTTTTTCATCTATACTAAACTAACCTATTATGTGCATATGCGTGTATCTGGAACTAGTGGAGAGACACTGTAATAAAAATAGTTTTAGCAGTTTTTCAAAAGCAATTTTAATATGTTTTGAACATTCAATTAATATATTTATATATACTATTGTAAATTAAAATAAACTTTAAGGAACTTTGCATGATAAAAATGTATCCCTCAACATTCTATACATGTAATCAGCTATTTTTCCAAAATTACTTCGAGAATGTTGTGTATATTGTTTTACTTATTTTAGAAAGTTATAATGCAGTAACTTCGTCCTTTAATTCACCAAGAATCCAAATAATTATACATCAAAATAAAATTACAGCTATCCATGACTTCTGCTCATTTTATCAAACAAATTCAATTAAAAACTTTAAGTTATGATTGTAAACCAGAATTTAGATTTAATTTGCTTCAAAAGCACAAAGACCTCCATTGCATCATTTATGTCTACTCCAAAATAAAAAAAACACAAAACAATCATTTTATTTCCAATTCTATTTGTTTTAATTCCTATATTTCAACATTTGTTGGCAACGATTCGTTGTGAGATTAATTTGTAAGAACAAAATATTTGATTGTGTAATTGGCTATTTAGGAGACATTAGTTTGTAAGTTGACACATTTATTTCAAACTAAGAGTTTTAAGAGAGAATTATATTTATCAATAGTCCATGTTTTTATTGCTATCAAATATAAAGTTATCATTTATGGCAATTTTTAATTATGGAAGAGATGGCTCAAGAGGTAGTTGTAGTGGAAGGGTTGGATAGTTGGGGCAAAAGGAGAATGTAGGTTAGGTAAGCACAAAGGGCGCTGGGCTGCATCCAAAGATTACCCCACCGTAGTGATGTCCGTTGTTTTCATTAGCCACCCGACTCATCTGATCCCCACCTCTCCCTTCACAACCCCCTTTAGACCTTTTCCACCACACCCAACGCAACCCTCTCACCCTGCTATGTTGGTCAGATTGCCTAGGTTCCAGGGGCCGCCACTGGCGGCACTGCTGCTTCATCGTAATTTTAAAGGGGCTGTGACATAAGGGACATTATAGACTATACTCATAAAAACATTAAAGACTATACTCATAAAAACCTTCTTTTGTCTAACAAACTTCTTTTGAAGTATAAATAAATGAAAATGAGAGTATATTAATTACTAAACCAAAATATTTAGTTATGTTCGTGGTCTTCAGTACCTTATAATAGAGTGAATTTTGTATATAAAGACAAAATATTTGCAAAAATGTTTAGCAATCCTATAGCTTTCCTCGCAGATGGCTGAACATTTTTGCTATATTACTAATTTATGATTCCCGTAGAACATTATTGCTTGTAAATTATAACTCAATTTATATTAGTTTTTTGAAAATATTCTTAAAAAAATTTGCATAATTATCATAGGATAATAATCAGCTATTTTTTTAGAAAGGACAAATCTATATAAAAACAATATAGGACTCAATTTTCAAAAAACCTCTGATTTTGACCTTGTTTTCACTGTGGAGATTTCAGACATTTAATAAAATATTTTATTCAAAGCTATCAAACTAAACTAATTTTGTTAGAAACGTTAGATGTATATTTTAATATATAATATAGGCATTTTCCAGTGGTCTGTGGGAAAATAAATGCACCCTAAGTTATATGGTCAATATAACAATGTTAATTAATCATTTTGACATATTATTATATATTAGTGTTTGGTGTGTCAACTTCCAGCGTTGCGAACAGCAAGCAGTCTTTTAGGATACGAGCGTAGAAGAATCTCGAAAAGATTTGTATCCTCTTCCATCGTATGTAAGACACTGATAATGTGTTCTCACAACGTGTTTTGGGAATACCTATTGGCATCTCGTTTTTGTGTCATCAATGAATCAACAGAATCTTTTAGAATCGCTCCAAAATGTTTGGCAACGTTTAAATCTGAATACACAATTGCCCATTAAGCACGCCCCCAAAAATATTAATACCACTCTCTCGCAAGAGCTTTTGCTTTGCATTCGCCTTAAAGCACGGTGCCTTGTCATGGAGAAAACAGGCGTTTGCTGGGTAAAGAGTGTTGGCTGGCTCTCGCAGGAAAGGTAAAACAGTTTTCTCTAAAAGATTATCCATGAAATAATCACCATTCCATGATTGCCCTTGTTCTTTCATGATCCACACCATTCTCCTTGCTGTGAATCACACAAATATTCCAATGGAGTCCTGTTTCTTGGATAGTTCCTGATTATGTTCATAATTAGTGATATTGTCTTCTGAGAGTGCTCACCCTCTGTCATTTTGGTAGTTAGATATTCTGACTGCCCACACAAAAAAATTCATCACTTGATGCCAAGTGCATGAAATCTTCCTAGTCCCAGTCGTGGAGACAATCGAATAATCATAGGTGGTTTTCAATGTTTAACACACTTTTAATGGGTTTAGGCGTTACGTGAAAGGGTTTTGATGCTGCTAGTTCTCGGTATCATAAAGTTTCACGCGAAACAATCTTTTTCCTCTGCTGCAAGATTTCCGTCTTAACATTTGCATTACTTCGATGTCTTTTCCCATTACTCTTCGTGATCATGCCTTTGCTCTCTTGCAACAGTTTCTTGGGTCGAACTTGTCCAAATTCTGTCTTACAGTTATATTATCCTGTTTTCCAGTTTGTTGTAGCCCACCGATTGCTTCGTCGCAATCTCTCAGCAATCCACTTTCGGTTAATAAAATTTGCGCCAGCTTCCATTTCCTCACGGTAAGCACTCGCACTAATATGTTCAATTAAACATTGCTCCTCGGTATCATTAAGTAGGTTCAACATGGTTAACCACTCAACCTGAAATGTAAAAACATTCATATTAACAAGGAACAAAGTCACATTGCATGTATAGCCGATGGTTTTCCCCACATACCCCTGGAAAATGATTATGTGGCACTTTGCATGTATACATGAATTAGTATGTATTTAAAATATGTTTTTTTAATAGTTTAGGATGTACGTGTAAGCATGTATAAGTGTATATGAGAATATGTATGTGTTTATATGGATATAATCTATGGATATATGTAAATACATATTATTTGTATTTTTATTAAGTGTAGGGGCCTATGCATGTAAGTGTATGCATGTATACATGTGTGTACATGTAGGTATGTGTATATGTGTGCGCATGTAAGCATGTGTATATATGTATGTGTATTCATGTGTTCAAATATGTATGCAAATGCAAGTATGCCATATATTTGTGTATTTATTTATTATGTTTGTGTATATTTATATTTTTTTATGGTATGAAGGTAGGTAGTGAGCCGTGATTATTAATTTTAACCTATTCTCTTATCTTCCTGCCGAGTCTTTTTTTTCTGAATGTGTTTTCCTTTCCCGTTACGTTGTATTCCACACGTGTTTCTATAGTGACGAAACAATGCCCTTGGTAGGCTGAGATGTCAATGGAAGGATAATATGTAAATTGATTTGAAGCAGGCTTGGCGTCACGCTAGGGATTGCATAGAGGTGTCTCGGGTTAGGGCTCAATGATAAGCTTACCTTTTGTCAGCCATGAATTTTTGAGTTCCTTAACGACGTTGTCTACCTGTGACGTAATGGAAAATCGGGATAGAATTTCCCATGTTAATGATCTAGGATCTGTGCTTAGAGATTTAACGATAGAAAATTAAATAAAATCATACATTTTATGATTGTTCTAAAAATGAGCCTATCACTCACAAAGTATTTTTATTCCTTTTTAAGTGCTTTTTATTTTGTAAATTTGTATATTTTAAATAGTCTACAATTCAGTCTATTTGTTCTATTCCTAAGGTAGCCAGCACGAATATTCCTTTCAGAGTGTAGATTAAATTATGTGAATGATTATGTATTTCTATAATAGGAAAAAAAAATAGTTAATGTTTAAATGAGAAACAATGTTGTCCAAGTGATAATAGTACAGTGGGTGTTTATATATGTCAGTGAAAAAGGGGAAGTGTTAGTAGAAAATAAATATAAAGGCCTAATAGAGTGACCCACTCATTTTCTGCCCTCCTCTTCTGTATAGTATATGGTGTGATTGTTCTTCAAATACTTTGGCGTTTATATGCAACCCATTTCGCAAAATATATTCAAATTCACAACGTCCTTAATTCAGAGAGTTAATTATTTCACTAAAACATTATTATGTTTACTTAATTTAGTCATAAGAAAGGGAAAATCTTCATCATAGCGTAATAAAAAGTTGAGTGATAGGTATTCCAGTAAAATAAAATTTAAAAGTTTGATTCCATTAATGTTAACAATAGTTGACAGACATAACTTAAGGCTTCCTAACAGACAGTGCATTTGATTTCAGACGTGAAAAATTGGGATTCCTATTTGGAAAGTTTTAGTAGTAAGATAAAATTATCGTTTTAAATGACTAATGGGGCTGGTTCTCATTTAGAAGTAGTGTAGTGTGTAGTGTATTTTAATCACCATACTCATTTTACACGAAGTCCTGTCAACTTAACATGCATTGTCTCAGCTTAAGAAACAAATTATTGTTGTGCTTAAGATATTATAATATCCAGAGTGCTGAGCGCTTTGTGCGGTTGAGTGTGCGTATAGTGTATAGTATAATATAGTAGGTATAGTAGGTATAGTAGGTATATAGATATGTAGGTGGGTATAAAAGCATATTTGAGTAATCCACGTCTCTACCTCCTTCCAGGTTGAGTTAAGAATAACTCATGCCTAACAATGACTTTATTCATATAAATAACAATTTTATTATTTTCGAAATGTTTCATTGACTATTATATCTTATTATTATTATTATTATTATTATTATTATTATTATTATTATTATTATTATTATTATTATTATTATTAGCACCGCGTCTTACTAACCGTTCGGGTTATACGCACTTACGCTAATGTGCAATGGATGGGTGATTGAGAGATGAAATAGAGGACCTACAGTTTAACGTGGAATCCGAACCACGGTGGAGGCCTGGCCTAATATTATATCTTCTTGTGCAACAAGAAATGAGGTAACAAACTATATGGTTCAACCTTGCTAAAGGCTGAGTCAAGAATATCCGCAGAGCCATTTGAAGAAATACTTTACTATTTATCTAATATATTAATATCCTTTAAATTGAAAAAGGAAACCTGGAACTGGGATTCGAACCTGGGACCCATGGCTTTGTTCACCAATGCTATCTAACCACTTATACCTCAGTTTTAGCTTCTGTGGTGCTGACTGACAGCTCACAGCTGACTTCTGACGGCTTTGAAAAGTTACCAGACCAAATTATGTATCCCTACGCCGAACCATATGATCTGCAAAAAACATGTCTTTAGCAGTTGTCACTTCTGACAGTCAAAATTTAGGTATATACTTAACTGTTGACTGTCAGAAGTCAGCTGTGAGCTGTCAGTCAGCACCACAAAAGATAAAACTGAGGTATAGCTATCCATAAATCGTCCAATACCCAGCGTCACAGAGTCTGTGACCCAGCTACAAATGTTAGATCAATTAAGTCACGAGCTATTAGATAACGCAGCCACCATCAGCTCTGTAGTTGGTTTTAAGCTGCCAATAGTACATATATATCTGTACGAACATGATGAATTAAATAACTAAACTATACTTTTTGTTAATTATGGCTAGATATATAATCTATAGATGCAGCTGTAACTGTAATTAACAAAAATAGTAGATTCACTATTTAATCCATTCGAATACAATAATGCTTTAGACTAGTTTATAAAATATTTACTGTGTTTAAATGACCAACCCAAAGGAGATGATCCAAGTGTGTCAGCCATTAAAATCTAGCATTATGATTACAACAGAGAATGGTGCACTAGTACTTAATTACAAAATTTGGTGTGGACTGCAAGGAAGGACGGAAAGTAATGAGAGACAACAAAAGGGAGACACTCAGAGGGAATACCAATAATCTGACTCCGACAAAGGATGTTAGTTGGAATCACCCCTGTCTGAATATTCGTCTCTTCCAGACAACAATCTCTCTTGTACTCCAATGCATGTTAGATGACGTGACAGACTTCACTTGCAATATAAACTTTTGTCTCCATTAAACGTAGGAATAACATTGCGATGGTATAATTATTGAGACACATTTGCGTGCGTATATATGTGTGCATAAGAATGTGGCTAAATGTATACACATATGTAGATTATATAAATGTGTGTACTGTGCACCGACTCTTATAACAATAAAGACTCCTCCAGTACATACATTTGTTAAAAATACGGCAAGCTCAATCCTTCCGTCGTAGATAGATCTAATAGGAGAACAAGGATTATCAACTAGTAAACAGGTAGTGAAATAAAACAACTTCTAACAATGAACAGAGTTTTGAGTCTAACTACTCTCCCTACTAGGGCACCAGATTGTTACAGCCACTATAAGTCTACTCCAATTGTGTATTCTATGGTACCAGGTTGTTACGGCTACTACAAGTCTAATCCAATTGTATATTTTATGGCACCAGGTTGTTACGGCCACTACAAGTATCCTTCAATTGTATATTTTTAGACACCAAGTTGTTACGGCCACCACAAGTATCCTTCAATTGTATATTTTATGACACCAGGTTGTTACGGCCACTACAAGTCTCCTTCAATTGTATATTTTAAGGCACCAGGTTGTTACGACCGCTACAAGTCTCATCCAATTTTATAATTTACGGCACCAGGTTGTTACGGTCGATATAATTCTCCTCAAATTGTATATTTTACGGCACCAGGTTGTTACGGCCACTACAAGTCTCCTCCAATTATATATTTTTAGACAACAGGTTGTTACGGCCACTACAAGTATCCTTCAATTGTATATTTTATGGCACCAGGTTGTTACGGCCACTACAAGTATTCTTCAATTGTATATTTTTAGACACCAGGTTGTTATGGCCACTACAAGTCTCCTCCAATTATATATTTTTAGACACCAGGTTGTTACGGCCACTACAAATATCCTTCAATTGAATATTTTATGACACCAGGTTGTTACGGCCACTACAAGTCTCCTTCAATTGTATATTTTAAGGCACCAGGTTGTTACGACCGCTACAAGTCTCATCCAATTTTATATTTTATGGCACCAGGTTGTTACGGTCGCTATAATTCTCCTCAAATTGTATATTTTACGGCACCAGGATGTTATGACCACTATAAGTTTCTTCCCCTTGTATATTGATAGAACCAGGTTGTTAGTGCCACTACAAGTCTCCTCCAACTGTATTTTTACTCCACCAGGTTGTTACGAATGTTACAAGTCTCCTACAGTTGTATATTTTACGGCACCAGGTTGTTACTGCCACTACAAGTCTCCTCCAATTGTATATTTTACGTTACCAGGTTGTTACTGCCGCTACAAGCTTCCCCCAATGGTATATTTGACGCTACCTGATTGTCACAGCTGCTACAAATCTCCTCCAATTGTATATTTTACGGCACCAGGTTGTCACGGTCCTAATGCCAGGACAACGATCAACTCAACGTTCACTTAAAGTTATCTCAACGTAAATTAACGTAAAGGTTTTCCTAGTGTTTTTAAATGGAAGCGATTACGTGGAAGTTAACATAACGTTCACTTACAGTCCACTTAACTTAATAGATGTCCAGGGAAGTCTTTCAAGTGAACGTTACATGAAGGTTATCATGTGATCTAGCTAGCCAATTAGTATGCGAGTGATGTCTACAGGGCTGTTTAGTAATTCATTTGTTGGCTTTAAGCCCAACTATATTATACAATATATTTCACAGCTTATGGTATTATTAAGCTAATGTAGGTTTAAAATTAAACTAAAATAGGAAAGCTAAATTTATCGAAAATGTTTAGTAATAAATAGTTATTATATCGTTATAAAACAGTAAACGTTCACAGATCATAAACACTTTACAAATACATTAGTACAAATCACAGATCAAAATGCATACTCTAGAATGCAGATGTTTGGCTCGAGCTGTGACGTTAAGTTACGTGATACGTTATCACACATCTGTTTTATTAAGTTAAGTGAACCTTACGTTAAGTTAAAGTTAAGTTGATCGTGGCCCTGGCATAACAGGCCTCCTCCAATATATAGGCTATATATATATATATATATATANGGACGATTTCTGCAATTCCGAAATTCATCTCATTTCCAAAACTATTCGGATAATCTCGACATTAGATAGCAAGCCTTGGATAACGTTTAGTAATATTTGTGAGACATTGCACGTTTAAATATGGATAATATTTTGGAACTTTATCTTGATCTGGGACCTGAAATTCAATCGTGGCAATGCACTAACATTCAAAATGCCTCATTTTTATGATTTATTTTCCACCAACTTTACCTAACCTAGCTTAAACTAAGCTAAACTAAACTAACCAAACCTAACCTAAACTTAACTAACATAGCCTAACCCACCCTAACCTAACCACCCTAACCTCAACCATAGAATTTACAATTTCCAAGTGCGGTTGGATTTCAATATTTTCAGGATAATCTTCTAAAATTATCATTCAATCACCTTTCACTTAATATTACTCACGTATTTTGGATAATGTAAACACAATCAGAATAATGTTGACTTTATCCAAGTTCGGACTTTGCCTGTAGCATATATAGCCCTAACCGGTATTGATACGTGGTAAGAATATTTGATAACTATGCACCTACTTATTTCCATTCATATCTATTGAGTATTTTTATGCATAAAAAAACTGTTACTAGCAAATAGTAATAGAATTTGATGAGAAAGCACAACCATTTTATGTAATAATTGTATTATATTTATTTTTAAATAGGACTGAATTTAATTTTTTTGTAATTATGTAATTAATGTGTTCAGTCCCTCCGTAAAATGTCCTTCAAATCCTCAAAATATAGGTTTACGTTTATTTCTAAATAAATAAGGTGTCAATCATGTATCATAGAATACAGTTTTGTAAATACTGAAATCGTTAATCAATATTAAACATATTTTAAAATGTCGATATAATGGAATTGATATAGTTTTTTTTCTGTCTCTCTGTTGAATTATCCATTCTTCACTTTGAGTCATTATTTATATATGGTTGATAACCCAGAGAAGTCATCGCCATATAAAAGTAAACCGCTTCTTTAAATAAATAAAATTGTCAACTTAACCCAAATATGGGTTTTCCAGAGCTGCGTCACTATCTGCATGCGTCTTTACTGCCCATTTCCTAAATTGAAATATATTCCATGCTATTACCTTCAAGAAGCATTTGGCGGAATATCGATCAGCGCCCCCACGTCGAATATACATGCCACTAGAGACCCGATTTAAGAAGACGTTTTTTCTAAATAAACCATACCAGAGGAGGACATTTATGAAGGAAATATAAATCTTCTGAATCATAGGCCTACCAATATATCTACGAACTATTATACTTATAGAAGAGAAAAATAAACAAAAACATATTTCAATAGATATGTTTATTTTCCGTCGTTGCCTCTAATACCTATTCAGGCTGTATGAATATTGATTATTTGTTTGGATAAAATATTAGGGACTTCAAAAAGGCGTATCAATTAACTTAATGAAATGTCAAAGAAAATGCTTTAAGACTATGTGATTATTCTATATTAGATACAGAATATTTAACTTAGAATATTTTTAACAATGTTCTACAGCACGCAAAGATATGACATTTTTAACATAGGTGGATGGATAGGGGTCCGAATGCATCTTGAAACCGGATTTTTAGATTTTTAATGAGGCTATTTCTAACAAACTTTTGGTCGGTCACGGGCAACGCCGTGCGGGATTGCTAGTCAATAATAACACTGAAACATGTCGTCATAAGAGACTAAGCTACTATCAAATACGGGGAAGGGAATAAAAATAAAGAAGATATAATTTTGTAATTTAGACTAGCGAAATAACTTATTTATTTATCTTGATGGGATAATTTTGTTTGAATCTAAGAGCTCTATTTTATTTATAAAATTTCTTATGTGACCGTGTTGGCACCTCAGGCAAGCCTAAAGTTAAAAAGCCAAAAGTTGGATAGGTAAACTGATGTCCTAAGCTTCTGACATTCTCTGATAGGATCAAACCTCTCTTTTTTCCAGAATAATAGTATGAGCTACGCTAGAAATATCACCTTTATAAAACAATATTAGATGTCTGTCTAGATCCAAGCATATGGGAATAAGAGCTGGAGTCCTCTTTACCGGGACTCCTGGAGCAATATGAAATCTCAGATATATTTGTATTTTTATAATGTAGAACATAAGCATTGTTATCTGTAGTGTATACGTGTATGTATGTGTTTGTGGGTGTGTTTGTGCAATACCCGTAATAATATATATAAGAGAATAAATAAATTCAAAGCATATAGACCGAACGGGTAGTAAGACGCTGTGCTGAATAAATAAAATAAGAAATTCAATAATCCAGGCAATGCATCAAAATCATCATCGTCATAATCATCATCCACTATTTCCAGCCTCTGTTCGGGTCAATCTAGTGAAATGCATCCATCTTTCTCTATCCTTACATCATTCTCCCTCCCTTAATTACTTCTATTAGTCTCCTTTTGCACAATTTCTGTAATCTGCTCCTTCCATCTCTTTTTTTGCTTCCCTTGTGGTAGTTTTACTACATACATCATTTACATACTTTCTTTGGCATCCTGTCTCAAAATTAAATACATTTGATAATCTTTGTAAAATTTATAGCTAAAAATGATTTTAAAGCTGCTTTTTTTAACTCTTAAGTTTAACACAATTGTTTTAAAGGGCTTAATTTAAGGTTTAGTTATAAGGAGGACATCCTAAAGCAGGGGTGAATAGCCTTTAAACAGCTGAGGGCCACTTTAGCTTCAACTGATTAAAGGCTGGCCACAAGGCAAACCAGACCCCAACGCCCCCTTCGCCAAAACCCAACCTTACTTTTACCCTTAGACTAATCTTACCAAGAACCTATACATTATAGTCAAAAATTATGCTTGAAAAGCGTACTTATGAGACTTAATAAAAACTTACACAGTGACACCTAAACTATATTTAGTAGGCTTTTTTTAAGTCGTAGTTCAAAAAACGTTTGGGGTCACAGATGTAATAGCTATTTGACTCTAAAATATAAATTTTAATTTGTAATGAAACCATTTTAAAAAACAATTATTCAACTGCACTAAAATTGTGTATTTGAAGGAACACATAATGTTTACAAAATATTAACATAAATATTAAATAAGCCGCCACATGCTCAGAGAGCGCGTGTCCCCCGTACCACCCACTAACATGATTAAAGCAGTGAGGTATAATGTTTTGTCACGAGCACTGACTCATTCATGTGTTTTTATGTACTTGAAACTCTTTAGGCTAGTTCTGGAATACTCGGTCTAGTTATCATGTACAAAAATTGAGCTCACAAAAAATCAACGAATGAAACAAAACTAGAAAATTCGAGAATCTAAGTGGATTTAAAACAAATTCTTAGTATTATGTCAACCTATCATGGGCCGCATTAAATGATATTTAGAGCAGCATGTGGTCCGTGGGCCGTGGATTGTTCGCAGCCTGCTTAGAGTTAGTATTAGAGAATTATCTGGCACAGGGGAGAGAAAAGGGTCGTAGATTACATTCAAATCTCGATCTCCTTGTCACAGGAAATCTAATCTATCTTGAGACTGATTCCTCTTTGTGTGACCTTCAATGTGAGTTCGTCTTGTCTCCAAACATAATACTAAGAGATTGATCCTAAATTAAAATATAAAAATATATTTATTTAGTATAAACATAGCCAAACTACTAGCTATTTCTTATATAGCTATTCTATAGATACCATAAGTTAATTTAAAATATATTCAAAGCTCATTGGGAGTAAATAAATAGATGAGTCTAGCTTATCCGGCAACTTAGTGCTGAATTTACGGGGGGACTGGATGTTGTGCCTATTCTAGTCTTAAGTTAGATTATAAGGCATATGAAGCTACGACAGGCCTAGAAAGCCGGTAGTGGAAATTGTATGGCTTGAATAAAAAACTGATCCAGACCACAGGCTGGAAACAGTAACGGATGTAAAATAAATATAAGTGTAGACTCAACACTTTAAATTCGTCACCAAATCCTAAGTATTGTTTCTCTGTGGCTAACTTTCCTTCCAAATGAAAGAAAGAAAATACCCTAAAATAAGAAGAGGAATAACACACTTTCAATCATAGGCTACTAGATCCTAGTGATTGTGAAAGACCAAACATAAAACACAAAGCAGCACCTTAAAACTAGTGAATCATTTATAAAAAAAAATCCAATAAAGCCCATATTTATGGAGGTTTGGGTGACAATAGTAGAACTGTCCGTCCGTTTATAAATATCAAAGAAAAGTTAATCCACCTCCAGATAAAAGAAAAATACAGACCCTCGATCCAACCTCTGTGTGGCTCACATATGGCCACCTTCCGTTCAGATATTTTCCAATTTATACTCCTCTGCACGGAGTGGGCTTACTTCCCTTTGGAAGTGAAAGTTATAGAGTCTTATAATTTCAAATTCTGAAATCGAAAGAAGAAGCTCTCAAAACTCCAAGCTAGAACCGAACGATGGCTGTCTCTTTATTGTTCATAACTGCCAGTTGAGTTTATTTTATTGGTACGTCAACTTAAATACACAAGAGTAAATTATATTTATTGTAAGTATTTAATATTACCTTTCTTAACCTACTGATTACACTAGCACACGACGTATAAAATAACTAAGAACTAGAACATAAATAACACTCAGGCCCCAGCCATTAATTCATCACTGTGACAAAGGAAATCCACACTTCACCGTTTACATATAAATATTTTAGCCATATTGGGAATAAAAACCAGTACTATACTATTAGCTCAGTAGCTAAAAAACTACCCATTTCAGTGGTCAAATGGTCTAAGAAATCACTCTTGGATTAGACTAGCTTGATCTTGACTGGGAGATCATGTTTTGAATTTTGGTCTGATCTACTTAGGGTGTTTTTCCATAAAGAGTTCCACACTCTCTTTCCACGATGATACTGCTAGATTACCGCTAAAATGCTTCCTTCCTTATGATTACCACACTAGAGCTATTATCATACATGTGTATAATCTGTACAGGTAGTAAGATTCAGTAATAAATAAAATAAATACTATAAAATATATCCGACACACCCGCATAGGGTACGAACTGATTCCCTTCCTCCAAGGTCAGAAGCTAGTACCCTAGTGAGATCACTGATTCTGGGGAAAGCAGTCCAATCACTGATATTGTCAGAATTACTGACGGTCTATCAACTATATAAATATTATATTAACAAATATAAAAACCTTTGTATAAAATTTTCACATGGGTGGATGTGCGAGCGAAGGCAACAAACTGGTCTGGTTTATTTTTCCAAGGACATGAGGTCAAGGGTCAAGTTATAGCCAGTTGTACCAAGAGTGTCTTTACTCATTGGTTTTCAAACCTCCCTCCACACAAATTATAAATATCTTTCCTTCAAACTATATATTGACAATCTCTACCCCAATGGTGTCAATATAAAGATAATTGGTAGCCCACCAATTGGCAGTGGGAAGAAGTAAGGTAAAACCATCCAACCCCTAAAACTCGTCCATCTATGCGCATGACGTCAGCTTAAAAGGAATCGCTTTACTGCGAGCATTGCGTGCTGTGGCACGTTCTCAAGTAATGCTTAGATTTCAACAATATGCCTTATATATTGTACCTCACATGGTCTAATCATCGCACACTTGTTGATTCGACATAATATGTGATACGCACATATTGCACAAACACAGCCCCTTTACACGACACTCGCTCGCAAACCTATCATCCACGTCTACCCGTCACCATTCCACGCACTGACCATCCTGTCTCTCCTTCGCAACAACCAGTCTTGCCAACCTCACGCAATAAGTTTCGGTGACATTCTAACATATTTAAGTCACTACATAATGATGTAGAAGTGTGTAGAGATCATTTAGAATATTTGTATCAAGTATAATATGGGTGTGAAATAATGAAATTACACATATTTTAACATTATTATTCAAAGTGAACGAACTTGTTAAATTCATCAAACAAGGAAAATAAAAACAATAGATTGATATTTTACTACTCAAAATATTATGATGCACACGTTTAAGAACATTTGTTTCAATAACTCAATCAATATTAAATTAAATTATGAATTTCAAACAAAATCCTTGACTTGAACCAACAAAGCACAATAAAAACTACTATTATTTACAACAGAAAAACACAAAATATAATATGTAACTAAGAAAAGCAAAATACATTAAAAATAGTCCAAACAATTATAAACACCTATCTTATAACAGCAATATTAAGGCCACATGTGTTATTTCTTTTGAGTTTTTTAAATACCTGATTGGAAACTACTGTTTTTACTTTCTCATATAAATATAAAATTTTGTAATCGTGAAAATTTTCAACCTTGGAATTTTGATAAATCTTTGCGTTTAATATGCCCCAAAACCAAAAATGTGTAGCCTACAATTATGTATGTCACTGGATTTTTATCCTAAACTATTTAATGAACTTTATTCAAACTTGAAATTGATATTTATTAAGGCTATACCTCAGGATTTTTATCCAGACGCTAGCTCTTAGATTATGAGTAAATTTCTGAAAATTGATTTGTTTGAATTTCAATTTTTTTTACAAGTCACCTTAACGATTTTGTTTATAATGGATATTTAAGGAGTGTTTACCTAGCAATATACACTTTATACTTGTTTTTCGGGTAAACATTCATTTATAGGCAATTTACTAATGATTAATGACTAATTTCTTCCAAATGGCTCTATCTTTCTGCATTTTTGTGGATAATATAGTAAAATACGACATTGCAAAGACTTCTGGAAATCTTCCTCAGCAAAATGATCAGAACAGATTGTGGCTGGATAGATATGTTATAATTAGCTTAGAAAAAATTGTCTAATTTAATGAAGACATAATTTTGTAAATATAAAAATAGAAAATAGATATGAATAAAGGAAAAAATACTAAATTATTTTAAATATCCAAACAAGACTCTTAAAAATCATATAAAATATTAATTTAGAAATTTTACATTCTTATTTTCACTCCACGTCCATCTGGTTTATACGCATCTATTTACACAAAATAGTATGGATATGAGAAATATAAAATTTAGAAGGAATACACCCTCAATTAAATATGAAGGGAGGAAGAAACAATTTATGAAAACTCACCCTTATCACACTCAGCTGAGAATCGAATCCCGACCTCCCCTATCATTAGCAAACAGTAAATTAGGTTGATGATTAGGCTAAGTCCACGTGATCACCTATGCATGTCAAACTAAACAATCAAATTACTTGGCAGATCTATAACAGGAGCTCCCAAATTCAACATGACAGGTCACAGTTGAATCCCAGAGTCTAGTGGAGGACAGCAACATATAAGCTAATCTTTGTCAATCCATGCAAAAATGATAAAAGGTAATTAATTGTGAATGAAATAATAAGTGATAATTTAAACATGTTTAACTATATATTAAACGAGTTTTCTGACAAAAATATAATATTTGCTAAGTCAATACAATACAGAAAATTTAAAGAAGAAATTATTTGTAGCTTTCATGGATTTACTTTCCCGTTAGTCAAAACTTTCCGTTTCTCGGATAAAAACACAAAATTTTACTATTAGATTACTTTCTCAAAAAAACTTTGTGGGCCACCAGTTGGGAAACCCGATCTAGAGCAATAAATTAATATTGTTGAAATATTGCATGAAAGAAGACCATGCTCAATATAAGCGTAACTATTGTAAAAGTCTTAATATATATAGCATTGTTGGAAATACGAGTTATTATATTATGTGTCCAAGATTTTTAAATACTGACAGCTAAAATATACAAATTGTAACAATGGCAGAAAAACAACGAAAAATTAAAATACTCGAATTAAAACAACAAAGTAGAGAAGATTCCTATTAATAAAATACAAGCTTCACTTTAATGATACATTTTCAGTTTAATCTGATCTTTTTGTCCACTTTTATGAAAAAAAAAGCAATTAAAAACTATCCATCCACCCGCATCGTCAGGAACGTGTAGGCATCAGCGTCAACATTCTTATCTACGTAGTTTGGTTTGTCAGTGACGGGGGGAATGGGTTCAAATACCAACAGGGTTTTCTTACGTTGTTCCTAAATGTCCAAGTCAGTTCCTACCTTATTAGTACAAATATGTGGACTTCCAGATCAGTTAAAAAGATGAGGCTCACATTAGTTTTTTTTATAAATACAGGTATACTAATGCTAATAAAATAGTGGGACCTTAGGTAAAAATATTTACAAAATTAATTAATATAATTATAATACCTGCTTCAGTTGTCAAATCCCGTAAGTCGGAAGGGGGCCCATTTCTAAATGGTTTTACACTCTCCTCCACGCAAATAAGGGTACACTTCTTATAAATTCAACCATCTTCGCCCCTAGCATATTTGCATAGTTTAATATGCGTATAACTTAAAGGGTAAAATAAATACATGGTGACAAAAACACATTTATTTAAAAGTAGCTTCTACATGATCTTGGATTTTGATTTTGAATGACGGCGATTATAGGTCTTGAAGATCCCTTAGTGCAGATTACTATTACTATTAAATTATATATAATAGTTTAATGAATGTTTGTACAATTTATCTATATAGAATCAAACGTTGCAATATTATATTTGTTAGTAGTCAGACAAAATGACTTACAAGTTTTCAGATTAAATTTCTCCTCCTTCTTAAATGCTACTATCCACTTTCTTTTATTAAGTTCATCCTTCGGGAAACTAAGATAATATTGCTGTCAGTCTTGGCATGGGGCAGAATTTTTAAAACTTTTAAACACACTAAATAGGTGCTATATTTGCCTGGCTTCCCTCAGGTTGTCCCTTCTTTAGCTACCTGACACCCCCGAAACTGACGTCACGACAAAATAAAGGAAGGGTGAGAGAATATGCACACGGTTTCAACTATATTTCTTCCCACTACGAGTAACCCGAATGAGTAGTAGAATACGGTTCACAATAATTTGATACACGAAGAGGTTAGGGAGGAGGAATGTAAAATCTAGAGGGAAAAGAGGATAGGAAACAAATAAGAACAATAAGACCTCGGTGAACTTTGGCTGAATTTACACATCGACCTCTCAATCAACGGAAAAACCAGGAAGGACTAGACTGTTTCCTTAGACCACGTGCCTAACACCACTGGCACATTTAGAGAATGTATAGGTTTAAATAAAAGGAAATAAACCAGTATTTTTTTATGAAGGGAGAGTAGAAAATCATTTAGTTAAAGAAACACCCTCAGTAGCCTACTCCCACCTGGCATTCGAACTCGGACCTCTTTGTCACCAGAGAAACAAAATGAATAAGCTTAATATTTGGACCCCTTATCCATCAGTGAGGACAGCTCCTAATTTGAAAGCGAATCTCACAGCAATCGAAAAACACACACACAAAAATTAGTTTATAAAAAACACTTTCCCTAATTAGGTCCCTGTAAACAGTGTTTAAGTTGTTTTTGTGTCCCCGGGTGTACATGTCTGAGATGTTCCAGGGCATTCCCGTGCTCATGGAAAACTGGCTAATGGTGATGAGATGGTGGGTGACTTCCACTACCGACAACAACAACGTTAACTACTACTTAAGAACATGAGGCCGGGATGAGCTCGGCTAATAAGCTGAAAGCAAGGGGTGACCCCCGGCTCGCAACCCAACCCCTGGTCACGAGCAGTTCACTGTAAGGAAGTTTTAACGCCGTGGAGGGGAGGGACGGAGGGGGTCGCCTCAAAGTAAAAGAGAGCTCTTTTTATCCGCGCGAACCTTCCTTCCTTTCAAAAGCCTAACCTAGTCGTTAACTCTTGATCGCCGTTAAGCGACTTGACACAGCTGTGCTTACATCACCAAAGTAGCATTTAAAAGACAAGGATCTGTGAAAAGTACCGGGAGAATAAGGAGATCTACATTGTTTAATGAAAGAAACAATATTATACTGTAGAATATAAATATGAACACATAAAAGTTGCAAATCTAGGGAATAAAACATTATTTACTTTTAACCTCTTCTGTGGAAAAACGGTGTATGGCAGCAATCGGCTAATGATCGATCTTGGGGAAATATTAAGTCAATCACTTAAGGAAATTACATCGTCATTAAAATTCGATTTCTGAGTTTACTAAGCTCGCAAATAATGATATGAAGTACTTTAAAATCATATTTTATCTTGACCTAATATTACATTGACCCATCATAATCGCTAGTCTTATTACATGTTCTATGAGACTATGACAATAGGAACGCGAAGGTCTATTACTCGCACTTATAAAAGTACGCTACCTAATCTTAGCTTGAACTAGTTCTATCCCATCCAACTCTCTTTACACTATCCCAATCTTGAGCTAGTTCTATCCAGTCCACCTCATTATACCCTATCCTTATTTTGAGCTAGTTCTATCCAGTCCACCTCTCTACACCCTATCCCTATCTTGATCTAGTACTATCCAGGCCACCACATTCCACCCTATCCCTATCTTGAGTAAGTTCTATCCAGGCCACCACATTCCACCCTATCCCTATCTTGAGTAAGTTCTATCCAGGTCATCTCATTACACCTTACCCCTAACTTGAACTAGTTCTATCCAGGCCACCTCATTACACCCTATGCCTAACTTAAGCTAGCTATCTATACAAGCCACCACATTCCACCCTATCCTTATCTTAAGCTAGCTATATCCTGTCCACCTCATTACATCCTATCCCTAGATTGAGCTAGTTATATTAAGGCAGCCTCATTACACCATATCCCTAGCTTGAGCTAGTTCTATCCAGGCCACCTCATTACACCCTATCCCTAACTTGAGCTAGTTCTATCCAGTCCACCTTATTACTCCCTATTTATAACTTGAGCTAGTTCTATCCAGGCCACCTCATTACACCTTATTCCTAACTTGAGCTAGTTCTATCCAGGCCACCACATTCCAACCTATCCTTATCTTGAGTTTGTTCTATCCAGTCCACCTCATTACAGCCTACAGCCATTCTCTTTCAAGTCCATTCCAATGTTATCATCCCTCGAATATATAGTTAGAAAATTAACTGGTTTGATATGAAATTTTACCCATGATGTATTTTATATATATATATAGTTAATCAGGTGTTAAATTTCAAATCAAACCAGTTAATTTTCTAACAATAATATATTCAGCACCGCGTCCTACTTCCCATTTGGGCTATGCGCTGATATAATAACTACGCTAATGTTTTAGGGATTAGGAAGGCTATATTGAGAGGAAGTGTACTCTTATTTGCGTGGAGGAAAAGTGAAAACCACTTTTGGAGAAGCTATTATTAGTACACCCGGTTGAGATTTGAACCTTTATCTTCCCGTCATCGACAGTTTAATATACTGCAATAGTGACGCCTTAGATTATGCGGTCATGGAATTAGGTATTATATTTAATATAGTATTTTATAAAAGTGTAGGTACAAAATCATTTGAGCAAGGTTAAATTAAATAAATAAATACAGTATGTGTAAACACAATAATGGTAGAAAGAGTAGTGTTGAGAAATGATGGGTGATCGCGGGATATTTGATAAGTTTTTGAGTCTATCGAGACCCAAAGATGTTGCTGATATCTTGTCTAGGGTATCATTCTTGCAATAGACTGGACTGCTAATAATGGGGAGATTAAAGGTTTGAACCCCAGTTAGGTGTACTGAAACTGTTTATCCTAATGGGTTTGCTACTTTCCTTCCAATTAAATGTGGGTACACTTTATCCGAATACACCCTAATTCATCCTTAACAAATTTGCGTAGTTATTTAATCATGTACGTGCAGCCATGTACCGTGTAGAGAGACGTCATAGCAAATAAAAACTGACAGCTTATTTGGTTTCGTAATATATTAAATCTTAATTCAAATAGATTCAGTTAATGGAATTTAAGAATTTGACAAAATATAGTTGTCATATTTAGTACAATTTTCAGTTTTGTAAATCATCGAAGAATTTTTTTTAAGATCTCAACGAAAGCTATTAAAATTATTATAATTGGACAGTCAGGATAATATTATTTATTAAAAATAATTAATGCACCTGACTTCCTCCCTGGAGTCTGGTGCTTTAGACCCACCACATTGAGGGTGCAGTTTTTGGAAATAAAATTGGCTTAAATCGATTATTTCAGAGAACATTTGTGTATTTTTTTAGCTACCCTTCTATTTCCACCCCATTACACTAAGCTATTTATAACTTTTGTTTTAAACATATATATATATATATATATATATATATATTTGTCTCTACCTAGATAAAAGATATAATATAGTTACATTTAATGTACCCAGTTGGGAACAAATAATGGTATTCAAAAACAGATCAAGGCATCATTAACTCTTCTTTAACGATACTTGTAACAAATAATTTAGCAAGTCTAGGGTACACAGTATTAATTAGATCGTATCATTGCTTTAAATTCTATTATGTAGAACACAGTAATCGGTTAAACTCAACGGTAGATATGTAGGGAATGTGAGAAAATACCAGTGTGTTTGAAATTTTTATTGCAATACTTTTTTTGGCCAGAATAAATCAAATTTTGCTTCAGTACAAATAAAGAGTTTAATTTTATTCACACGGTTATGCGATATTTAGTGAATATCTGTCATGAGCCTAGCGGCATTAGTTGATAAACATTTTAAATGAAGAGAAAAAGTTGTCATTGAATTCCAGGACACGGACACCATAGCCAGATATTAATGAACTATTGATATCACCATGTGAATAAATCTAAACTAGACGTTTCTACTGAAGAAACATTTTATTTATTTTGGCCAAAAATATTTTTCTATTAAAATTGCAAAAACACTAGTTCTTTCTTAAGTTCCCTACATTCCCACCTTAAAAAAATCACTTTTATAGCAGAAAAAAGTATAATCTGACTATCGTGATCTTTCCTAGATTTATGTCCTAAAATTGACCACCCGTAGTATATGGATCGTGTAAGATATATATAGCCATATTATTTTAGAAATGAAAATTATTAAACAAGTATTTATATTATACTATATCATTAAATTAACTTCAAAATCACTTGTATACTTCTCAATAAAACAAAGATATTCCTATAAAATACTTTTTAAATATTTGGTTTGAATACGTCCATTACCATTAATGTTCAATGTAATAAAACATACATATACGTAAATGATAAAAATATATATCGAAATATGGAGTAGAATAAATAAAGTATTTTAAAATAAGTTTTATAATTTAGGCTTATATTTGATTTATAGTGTGTTTTAACTTTTAACATTCTATTTATAATATATTGTGTTTATGTTTGTGGTAAAACGTAATAAGCTATATTGTAGTAAACACAATAGACATATCTAATTATTATACCATGGAAGACATTTTTATTAGTAAATGATACATTCACGAAGAAAGTATTGTAACTTTCACATATTATTTTTCACTATGCAAATATTTTTGTGTGTTTTGTTTGCTTCACGTCTCACACAATCCAATTGGATTTTAATAATTTTGTTACACTAATTGAGTAGTGACGAGGTAAGTATAATCCAGAGTAAGTGTATCTGTATTGGAAGGAGGAATGGGTGGTAATTATTTTGAAAAAAACACATCTGTACACTCACCCCTCCTTAACCAGCAAACCAAGCTAAATTAAAATATTGTCTTTGTCCCTGTAACCATCTATACACACTTTATTTCATTACTGTGATACAAGACAAATTAAATAAATAATTGTTTTTCATAAAACAGTTCATATATTTCTTTTATCACTAGCTTTTCTTAATTTTGTTATAATAAGTGTAGTGGAAGTAAATAATTAATGTTGTCACACAAAGCGGCGATACAAATATTAATCTTGAAGTGCATTCATCAGTAGTGACTGCACAATTAGTACAATGGCCCATGTGTGATGGGGGAGGGAGAGGATTGAAGGGGGGAAATGAGTTAGTACCGACATGAAACTCAAGCTAAATTAATCAGAGCTACACTCCATCATGACGTCATTCCGGTTGGATGACCATCGATAGGGCCGCGTCATCGAGTATGACCGATTATGACGAATGGAGACCCGGAGGGACCCACAACTAAAACTTGTGTTTCTGTTTTTGTCACAACGACTTATTTTTTGCATCGTATTGTTTACCAGCTCATGTGAACTGTAAACATACACAGTCTCAGTTTATCATTATTTAGTTGTTTTATAAAATAACAAAGTTCTTACCCGTTTTTGTGGGCTAGTGGACAGGAAACAGATCTACACATATGAAGTTATCTCATTCATGTTTATAAAATAAACTTAAACACCTTGGTTCGTACTTAAGTATTATTATTAATAGTGATAATACTAATAATGATGTTATGGAAAGTATCTATAGTAGTGCTACCATAGTTTATTAACTAAATAGATACCCGCCTCTGTGGCATAGTTAGCTAACGCGCTAGATTTGTGTTGAGTTTGACTGCTGAGGACGAGGAGATCGATGTTTGAATCTCTTTCGAGTGAACTTGGGTGGATTTTCCTAAATGGTTATCCACTCTTACTTCACAAAAATTCGGGTTCACTTCCTCTGTATTCAACCTTTCCTATTTCCAACCCATTAGCGTAACTAGTACTTAGGCGCGTATAACTTGATCTGGTAGTAAGATGCGGTGCTAAATAACTAAATAACTAAATAGATACGGTAAATATGAATCGTGTAAACACAACATAGCCTGTTGTGATCACTATATGCCAAAATAATATGTAGTGCACATTGTACAGCTTGATATAAAATAAATTAAACAGAAATTTTGCAAAATTTGGCCAAAAAAACATTCATACTTAAAATTTGGGCAAATGTCAGGCTAATTTATTTTATATCAAGCTGTACAATATCCACTACATATTATTTTGGTATTTTAAATACAGTATGGTCCAAAATTCCTCCTATATAGCGAAATTAAAACTTTTTAACTAAATGTAACGTTATTCGCTAAATATGTTATACTCATTTATTTTATTATTTAAAATTTAAAAAAAATACCTATGTCAAAATAAGAAACATAGAAATAATCCTAGTGGAGGGATCAAGTAGCTATCGCAAGATCAAAACGGACTTTAACGAGAAATATGGCCAGATCCTCACACATGACACTTTTGCCAAACTTATTGAGAAGTCCAAGAAGACTGGAAGCTTTACAGACCAAATCAGAAGGGGTCGTAGACGTACGTACACCAACTGATGAAGGTACAACCGAAGTGGTGCTGGGTGCGTTTATACAAGGTTCTCCAATGTGTACGCGGAGGAAAGTGGTTTCAGAAGATAAATTATCATTCGAATTTTTTAAAAGAACAAATGAAATCAATACAAAATTTAGCTGGTGCAGCACCTTAGTGAAGATGACCCGGTTAGACGGATATGATTTTGAAAGTGGATAGTAAACAAATCGGACGTTGACGCTAAGTTTCTATCCTGGATATGGTTTACTTTTGAATATAATTTTTACGGTAATGGAGAAGGTAATCGCCAAAACATAAATTAATTGAATTATTTTAACCCAAACTGGATTAGTCCATCATATATGGATGGTGCTGTAATTGGGGCACAAAAATGGCTGGACCTGTTTTATTTGACTCGAGTCTTAGGTATTAAAAGTATCTAAACATTATGCAAGACACGAATATGCCGTCCCTACAATATAAGTATGGAAAATTTTGTGCAAATTTTTAACCACTACCTCATTATGGTACCAGCGTGCAACTATGATTGTATCAATAACCAATTTCCTGGTTCTTGGCCTGGTCAACGGGGTCGCGTGGAGTGGCTTCCTAGGTCTACAAATCAAAGCCCACTTGATTTTCGAAAAACATGGTTTAGCAGGGAAAATTACAAAACATGAGTCACTAAAGGAAAGTATTCTTTATTTAAATTTCCCTTATAGTAACAGACTTCTCAACGTGAGTTCACCTTGAATAACTAAGTCACATCCGTAATGGTTTCAAAATAATGGCAGCCATATAGAGCATATTCTGCTAATAAACTACATACAAATATTGTGTACTTTCATTTAAGATTTTTTTTTCAATTCTAGGTCATTTCCTGAGAATATTTAAACAGTTAAGTGATATAAGCTTACTACAATGATTAGCTTGACCTCGTTGACCTATTTCCATATGGATCTATTTATATGTGAACATTATTTCTATGTGAACCTATTTCATAGTGGACCTATTTCCATATTAACCTATTTCAATGTGAACCTCTTTTCACGAGGACTTATTTATTTATGAGCCTAATTATTTCCTTAGTGAAACACTTAGGCCTAAATATATAGCTAGTGAAGATATTGGTATCTTTTAGTGTAATATAGAAAATTGAGGTTCCTTTGTAATGATTTCAATCAATTATTGATATATTTGCGAAAATGAAGCATCAAAAACAAAATAATAATAATAGTAAAAGTATGAAAGTAGGGATGGGGTAGAGGGGTGTATAAAATATAAAATATGTTCGCAGTCAACACTAAAGACATTTGCTCCTTTTTTTAAATCAATATTAATTCTAGCCATAAAGTGTTACAACTGTAGACCACATTACTTCAAATACTAATAAATAAATAGTAATATATGATTTTTTCACCGCGTCCAACTTGCCTTCCAGTTAGAGAGGTACCATGAAGTCATGGCTAAGGAAAGGATATTCTTCGACAACATGTATCCACACTAAGAAATACTACCGTTCAGTAAATCTGGATGAGCTTCAAACAAGTACCTTTTATATCTGCCAGATACCATACTTGTAAATTTTTAAAATTACATTATTCTAGTTCATTCAGAGAACAGAGTTCGATTCAATATTTTAACTATATCATATTTATTGTTAAGCAGGTTCAAGGCATGCCTATGACAGCTTAATTAATATACTAACCAATCCTACAAAACCTAACCTTCAATAAGTGATAAGTTCATGGAAGGTTAGAATTTTTTTGTAAAAAGTATATATCTATCAGATATTATGTACAATGGGTGAAGTCGGAGGAATTAACTTAATTCTATTTTTATAAAATAAGTGAAAAATTGAAAATTAATCATCATAGATAATTGAAAGTCCAGCTCTGATAAGTCATGTCACATTGTCTATGACATAATTTTGCACAGTTTAAGGTGACTGCCCCTTTTTATTTGTTGTGGAAATGCAGAGCCATGGGAAAAAATGGTTATCTTCAATAATTTTTATTGTTTTGCCATTTTCTTTTCGGAAACTGTTTGTTCAAGAATAGAAGCATGTTGATTAAGGTATACTTTTTATACACACACCTCTATAATTTTAACAGCGATCAAATATCGATAAATTTGACATTTTTTAATAGAAAACTGCCAGCTTCATAACAAAAAATATGAATATGTAACAATTAATACACATTGATACCTAATTTTAGAAGGGGTGTTGACAATATGAACATAAAAATTTCACTCATTCTCGAGAGAACTGACACTTCCAAACGTATGATTTTTCCACAAGACCTGTCTGGTAGCTAGCTACATTCACGGTTTCCATTATCTATCTCTTCTTGTTGGCGCGGAAGGATACTTTGGTCAGTTGTGAAGCCACGACACGCCTTTCACCCTTCCACCCACCATCCTACAAAATAGGTTTTAGACTTGCACTCGACAGGGCCAAGGGTCTTAAGCTTTCTAGGTCATCTAGGGGCTTCAGGAGGGTGTGGAAATACACACACACACACATATCCACATAAGAACTAATACTATGCATACAATGTGTCACTATCCACGTGAAGAGTGAGAAACTAGTATTTGATTTCTATTATTGATTTTAACTGGTAAGGTAGACTCCATTACTGGTTTAGTTTAATTTTTCCCAATTGTCTTGGTTTTTGTCATGATCTATATATAAGAAATCACTCCCAAGAAAATAATTTTGAACACAAATTCATATATATATATATATATTTGAGAAACTTCAAATATGCAAATGTTATTCATCATTAAATTATTTATAAAACATATATTAGTCTTGTTAACCACAAATATTTTCATTTATTATAAAAAGCCTTCCCCAGATATCCAATACATACTATATTCTTAGAGCTATTTTCTGATTTCATAAAATAAATCTTTTGTAAGCCTCCCCTATCTTCTAGCTAAATTCAAATAATTTTTTATGTTCAGCCATAATTCCGAAAAAAATCTATCAAACAATTTTTAGTCTAGTACTAGGTGCAGCTCTATAGAAATGTAAAATTCTCATAAAAAAAATCAGGAATGCATTAAACATCAATATTTAAGTAATATCATTGTAAAGATGGTTTATAATTGTAATACTTTCTCTCTATGGTAAATTACAAATACATACTAAGTTGACTTATATTTAAACTCTATTTTCTCTTTTGTCAAAATAAATTAAGTGTCAGATGCATGTACCAAAGCTTTAAATTCACCATCATCCTGGAATTAAGGAGAATATAAAACTATCTCCAGCTGCTTATTTCTAGGATTCCAGTTTTCAAATTTTAAGTATCCAAATTTGGTTCCCCGAGAGCAAATACAATAGTATTTATAATCTCATCTTAATTTTTTTAGTCAGGCACACACAGTTCAAACTTTAGTACTTCAGTAGACAATCTTCATTAACACATTTAGCTAAAAAGAGATGCTAGAAACTGACAACACACATCATTACAGTATTCTACCATACAGCGTTATACATATCTCCAAGTATTACATAATCCTTGTGTATCTTAGCTCTAGTTTTTATACCTTTTTTGTGTGTTTTTATATAATGTGTCATTTTGTTAAATTTCATTTTAAAAGTATTGGTTAAGTGTAAGAAAAGGCGGTAGCCTTAACTTCGCCATTAAAGTCGATTATTATTATTATTATTATTATTATTATTATTATTATTATTATTATTATTATTATTATTATTATTATTATTATTATTATTAGAGTTGACGATGACAAATGGCAGTGCTATAAGACGTCAAAGTTGGCGGGCGCTGAATGCACATGGAGGGAATACAACAGATGAAGCACGCCATGCAAACCAGTACATGCATCCCCATCACTCCATACCCTGACACACGCGAAAGTGCCAGAGTAGCATGGGTACCTTTTTACAAACAATTTAAAGTATGCTACTAGTCACCATTTACACCACACTCCACCTGCTATACGTTGGAGATTGCTGTGTTGCCTACCCCTCAGGTGAATACAGCGCCCACTTTGAGGTCTCGTAAGGCCACCATTTGGTATCGCCAACCCGTAAGCTGATTGGGTAAAAATACTTGTCTTGTACCTGTACTTGCCAAATATATACATTTATCTGGAGATATGAATAACTCTGTATATAAAGTGTTTTTATAAGATAAATAGTTTAAGCCTGTAATATTATGAACTATTATAGAGATTACATATTTTCCTTCGAAACGCAGTTTTCAATATTTTATTTTATTTCATCATATTGCTTGACTTGTATATAATTTAACTTTTAACTAAAAACTTACTCAACAATAACTCAGTTAATTTACAAATTAATTATTAATTAGTTACAAATAGCCAAATATGTTCACAAATATTTAAAAAAAATGCCAAGTGGTATTGTAAGGGTCTTGTTAGTGTCAGAACTAAAGCTTTGCCTATATCTAAGGTATATGTTTCATAGATTTCTTAGATACTTTATAGGATCCTTAACAACATTCAACTACTCTTTGAGCTCTTCTAAGATGATATTTTAATGGTTTTATAATAGATCCTCTATGAACATTTTCTGAGATGGGACTTAACTAATAGAATTACCGGAAGAGTTGATAAGCAATCTATATTAATAAAATGACGAGTTTGTTTGTCTTTCTCTCATGAGCATTAAGTGATAGCTACCGCAAGCAGAAGTTTGATATTTTAAAATATGTTGTCCCTGTACACAAACATGTGCACCTTAAATATGGAATTTTCAATCTTGGATTGGAGTTTTTAAATTTATTAAAATTTTGGTTGAAGAAATAAGATGAAAATATATTTTTCTCTTTGAGTTAAGCAAAAACAAAAGGCCTTTACAGGGGTAACCACGTAATACATTGCGTCGCTACTTCAAGTAAATATGGGTACTTATGCTAAAAGTATATATAAAGAGCTAAGGAATAATGAAATTTCTTCCGTAGAAACGAATGTGTAAATATGTTAATGTAAAACTTATTTATCTGAACTACGTTCTCTTACATACACACTGTTATAAAATAGGCATAAGCTAATATTCTGAGTTGAGCATTATAATTAAAATATATTTCAAAATTAAAATTTATAATTAAAATGTGTACTTCTATTGAGAGCAGGAGTTATACTTCGGGAATGCTTTATATGATACGCAATGAAGAAAAATCCATCAAATATTAAAATCTGGAGCGATATATTTCCATCAAATATGAAAATCTTGGGTGATTTGTTTCCATCCCAATCAAGAATGAAAGGTTGGTATAGGCATTCTTGAAATTTCAGTAATATCCAAACAATCAGGTCCAATCTACCCAGGGCGTAATGGGTTTAACTATTGTAAATTGGAATATAATGAATATGAAATAACTCTTGTGAGTTAAATTTTGCAGGGTTTCAACCAATTGAGAAAGATTATCTGAGATTATGATTTTGCGAATTCTCTGACATTCATTCCCAGCAGTTTCGATAAAATATTTTTATTCAGATTCTAAGGACCTTAACTCGGGACAAGTGGTTTCACTCTGCAAAATGAAATGCATACGTATATATGTATATGTATTTGTGTGTGTTATTTTCACACTCTCCAGAAGCCCCTAGATGACCTGAAAAGCTGCAACATCGCAATTATAGTATAGACCAAGGGACAGAACCAAACAGAGATACATTTTTAAATTTCTATTGTTTTTTAGTTTTTCTATTATTTAGTAAAAATAGAATTTATTTAGTCCAGTCTCACTTTATCAACGTTACGTAATAACTGACCGAATTATACATTTTATCAAACAAAGACTAGACTTTCATGTGTTTATTAATTTAATGCCAGGTATTTTTAGGTTGGCTAAAATTATAAATAAATAGCAATTCTCCTTATTTAAGATATATATAAATAAGTTCTCTCAAATTATATTATCCTAGCAGTTCTACCTATCATTCACACGGTTATGTAGCATTAAAGTTATACTATGTTAAAACGTTCAAAATCTAGATGTTTTTAGTTCTTCTTCATGCAATCCTGAGATCGCTATTGTAGTCTCATACCAATCATGGTGGTTAATAAACTAATATGAATTAAATATTGAAGACAAAAAAATTACTTTGTTCACATACATAAGAAAATCATTAACGCAATATTTACTTAACCACGATCATCAAATAAGATAAACAAATTAATAGAAATTGTTACAGAAATATAGTGGTAAAAATAGCATCAAGGTTCTCCAAAGAATAAAAATAAATGAATAAATTGGTAAAAGAAACGTATTGAATAGTATTAAGTATCATGTTTTTCCAACGATCTTTATGTTTAACAGAAATATACTGCAAGATTTTTTAAAATTTTGATTGTTACGTCGCGACGCGTCGCTGCTTATTAGGCATTAATTTATCCCTCGATTTTCAGCTTTGTCATCGTAACACTAATTGATCCACTTTAAAATAAACGTTTGTATTTGTATTCCTTTATTTTTAGAGATTTGTATCTGCTTATTCTGAATTAAAATGTTCTACCCAATAGAAAAGATTTTCTTCTGAACCATTCCCCCACCCCTTATTCTTAAATTCACAACATTCCAGATTTTATGGTTACTGTGTGGTGATTCTTTTACAAATTTGGAAATTTAAATACTCTTCCATACCGAAAAGATTATTTCATAACAATTTTTGAAAGCTGTAAAGCCACTAACTCCCACTCCCACCATTTTTCTGTTCCCACATTCCCATTTTGTAATTTTAAGATTTATTTGACTTTATAATATGGTTTATTTATCTGCTTGCAAAATATCAATATTAAAATACACCGAAAAGAATAAGATGTATAGATTTCGAGATCTTCTATTTCACAGGCTTCAATTTTGAAATTCAATATGTTTAAACATCATTCAGTACTCCGGGCAGGTATATTAACTTGCGTGTTAAACTCACAATTTATATAAAACCAAAAAGTATTTTTATTTTAGTTTAACCAATTTAGAGGGGACCTTCCCTCCCCATTTATTTCTTCTTTATTTTGAAATTAATGTATAAGAACTTAATGTTTGTTTGGGGTGTTTCTCAGGCCCACCCGAATAATTTAAATATTATACAACATTAAAAACCAATTTATTATTTTAATTTTGGGAATTTTGAGACTCACTATTTCTCAAGCCCACTTTATTATTAATAAATAGTAAACACTTATTTAGTTATTGTTATAAAATGTCAATATTCATAGCAAATTTAAATTATCTGCCTAACCTAAAAGAGCTTTGCCTTTTTATTTTACACAACTTACAACCTCTTCTTTCTTATTGTCTTCATTAAAAATCTTCATTCTTTAAAGGGCTATTATGGGGGATATTTATATAATCTTGCCAAATTTTAGTTTTTTAACACAGATAAAATTAGTTGTTTTGATTAGTTTTGTAATTCTAACTCGACTCCCTATACCCCATATAAACATTGACTACCTGAAAATTTATAATTTTAAGAAAAATATGGTTATATGGATTTGTCTTACCAACCTTCCCAATTTTAATTTCTTACAAAGCCAAGAAGAATTTTTTCTGTTTATTCAACACTCTTTTCTGTTTCCCTAAGTCCCAATTAGAAATTACAAACTATCAGACTTTAAAAATTATTTGGAGTGGTTTGTTTTAGATACCTGTCCAATTAAAGCTATATTATATCACAAAGTTTATAATGAGTTTTAGAATTTTTGGACGTTCCAAATCTTTTTTCTCCAATTCACTATTAGGAATTTCAAATTTTAAAATTTATTCGATTATTTGGAATTGTATTAATATCGGTTTGTTAAATTTGAATTTTCTACGTCAAATTAGCTTTTTTTCTAACTTTAGGCCGCTCCTTGTTAAATTTCCCAATTGATATTTAATGTTCTCTTCACGAATAAAACAAATACTCTCTGAGCCACACTTAATAGATTAGAGAGGCAGTTGTTAAGGGGGAGAGGAATCAAACAAACATTTCTGATCCACTCTCAATAAATTAGAGAGGCAGTTGCTGGTAGGGGTGAGAAGAATCAAATAAACACTCTCTTAGCCATTCTCAGTAGATTAGAGAGGCAGTTGCTGGTAGGGGTGAGAAGAATCAAATAAACACTATCTGAGCCATTCTCAGTAGATTAGAGAGGCAGTTGCTGGTAGGGGTGAGAAAAATCAAATAAACACTCTCTGAGCCACTCTCAGTAGATTAGAGAGGCAGTTGCTGGTAGGGGTGAGAAAAATCAAATAAACACTCTCTGAGCCATTCTCAGTAGATTAGAGAGGCAGTTGCTGGTAGGGGTGAGAAGAATCAAATAAACACTCTCTGAGCCACTCTCAGTAGATTAGAGAGGCAGTTGTTGGTAGGGGTGAGAAGAATCAAATAAACAATCTCTCAGCCACTCTCAGTAAATTAGAGAGGCAGTTGCTGGTAGGGGTGAGAAGAATCAAATAAACACTCTCTTAGCCATTCTCAGTAGATTAGAGAGGCAGCTGTTGGTAGGGGTGAGAAGAATCAAACAAACATTTCTGATCCACTCTCAATAAATTAGAGAGGCAGTTGCTGGTAGGGGTGAGAAGAATCAAATAAACACTCTCTTAGCCATTCTCAGTAGATTAGAGAGGCAGCTGTTGGTAGGGGTGAGAAGAATCAAACAAACATTTCTGATCCACTCTCAATAAATTAGAGAGGCAGTTGTTGGTAGGGGGTGCAAACAACAAACAAAACCCACCCATAGCTTAGATTGTAGCCAACCACCGTCCATAGGTTGGAGATGAAGTTGTTGAAAGGGGATTGAAATAACCAAATAGAACCAACCTCAAGCCCAGTTTGTAGCTAACCACTGTCAGTAGGCTAGAAAGGCAGTTGTTGGCACACGCTGCGCAAACAGGACATGAATCTCCCTGGGGGTGTTTACAACAGACAACAACGCTGTGAGCTGTCACCCTTCAACAACCCCGTCCAGCCCTTTCACCCATCCATGCCATCGCAGGGGATTCAGCACCCCTGGGGTGGCACACAAAAATAAAACAGTAATTACAGCCATCTTCCATGAGGCACCACGGGGAAAATTAATGTTGCCTTACCTCGATATGTACATTTCATAAAGCCCCAGTTTATAGATTATTTAAATCACAATTCTATAATTTTATAGTAAATATTTTACTCAATAACGAGCTATTGAATAAACAATAAATTGCTAATAACGTACATTATAGAAAACTAAAATACCTTTGTCAAAATGCAAATATAAAAATAAAATTATAAAAAGTATTCTGAGTAACATACTTTTTTTTAAGGACTTTGTACTCAAGTTTAGAAGTAGATAGTCTTCTTTGCGGTTTATAACACATTGATTCAAACTCTGATGATTTGGTACTAAAGCTATGATAACAGATAAGTAATATTTTTCGTTTAACGCGTTTTACTGGTCGATCAAGTCTTCCTGGTATTAAATCTAAGGGGTAGTTATTTGGAATATTGATATTATTTTATAGGTTCCTACATATGTGTGGATGGAGGGATGGAAACCATTTAGGAAAAGCTGTCTGGGAATTGGGTTTAGGCCTTCCAATAAATGGCAAAAAAGACAATTCAACTCTGATATATTTGACTATCCTGTGAAAGTGACAATATTATTAAAGAACTATTTTTTATAGATTTTGCATGATTTTCTTATTTCATGCTGGAAGGGGTTCAATAGTACTTTATTGAGTATTTAAATCAATTTAAAACATTAGTTTATACCCAAACATGATAAAATTTTTATTACTAACTAATGGCGCGCAATTCATACGTTCCTAACTTTAAGGTGTAAGTGTCTAAGAATGGAGAGGAGGAACTTAGTCAATCTTACTACAATATATTACTTGTCATCTAACCAAATAATTAGTGTATCACATAATTCTTTGCACAAAATGATTGAATAAATTGTTGAAATAATGAATAAAAAAATGCGATCACAATTTACCAATTAAATCAAAACATTTAATTTAAATATCAATTATAAATGCTATTAAATTATTTTTATAGATTATATAATATAACCCACATAGGTATTGAGTCCCAGCTTGGCATTCTGAAAGTTGTTTTAGCTAATTTTTTTTTCCTTGGCTTTCACTCAAGCTCTTGTTCGTTTCATTAAACATCTACCTTATTAATCCCTACCTGCATATAGTCAACGTATAACCAAAGCGTTTAGTAAAACGTGATAGATATATATTACATTTGATTCTCCCCGCTATGAAATATATTTTGTAAAAATTGTTTCATTAAATATAAATTAATAGGAAGATAGAATTAATATTTGAAACCTTTCAAACATATTAATCTTTTATTAATAGATCTGATTAAAGTCATATCTCGTAGATTTTAGAAACCTTTCAAACTTCCTTGTAACAAATGAATTAAATTAGCAATGAGATTTAATATTAAATCAAAAATATATCAAGGATTGAATAAAAGCCTCGTCTACTCATTTGTGACGAAGGATAATTTTTTGCTTGAAGATTAAAAAAAAAATTTTCATTCGTTTGTTTTACTATGGTTAAGCTATTCTGTCTCCAAGACTAAAATCCCACAAAAACCTTCGCAAGATAATTATCGATATTATGGTTCAAATAAATCGTACACAAGCTATGCATATGAATACATAGCGACTATCACAAGGTGATATCGATATCCGATTAGGGTTTGAGGGCGATTTTGAGATAAATATAAGCTAGGATCACCAATATTGAAACTATTTTGACCACAAAACTTAACAAAAACAAGGAATCACGAGTAAAATTCGTTACATCTTATCGCATTCTAATATTATTTGTTCGCGTGTGAGGGGTGAAGAAATTGCGCAAAAGAATATGTTTCATTGCTTTCAAAAACAGTAATATAAAATATTTTGGTTTGGTAACGCAGTGTTATGTAGAAATAAAAGTAAATGAGTGCTTGGTTTAAATTTGTTAACATGAATTGCGTGGCTATAGTCCGATCTTGTTGACAGGTGAGAATTTTAACTGACTGGTGATCCACAATAAGGTTGGTCAAGCCTTGATAATATGTGTAAAAAGCACCTGGGTATGGTATTTGATCTTAAGCCCAAGTGATAAATAAACATTATTTAATGCCCTTACAGGTCCATAGCAGACTCCACCTTAAACTTTGAATGATTCATAAACTCTGATCACGAGATGTTTCTTGACAGCTATATCGTAAAACTTTGACGCACATTTCCAAAGGATTGGGTTTTATTCATCTGTACAGGTGATATTTTTTCAAAATATATGTAAAATAAAGTTTTGATAATAGTTATTTAATTAAAAAAATTCTAAACATGTGTGTGTTTTTAATATCGCACTTTAATAATACCAAAGTTTGAACCTTAAAACATTTACAAATGCTAGTATCCCTGTGATGTATTTCATCAAAAAGCAAAGTTTTTGTTTTTTTATTGCTTGTTCTTTGAATTCCTACCGTTATTAAACTAACACCACAACAAACTCTCCTGAAACGAAACATTCCTTTAATATGAATGCTTTATGTTGTATGTTACTCTACACATGTATGAAAATTTATTATAATGGTTATTTTAATTGAATAAAAGTTCCCATTAGGGAAACTAATAACCAACTTATGAAGTAAATAATTAAAAAAAGATATTCAAGGAATTTAAAATTATATATTAAAATGCTTAAATTACTAAATATTTCAACACATATCCCAGTAAATGAAACTCAAAAGAAAATTTATGTTTTAAGAATCCCATGAAAAATATCTAATAAAAAATAAAATATTGACTAGAAAAGGATAATAAGTTCAATTTTATTTTCTACTAGTAATAACGGCCCAAAGTTTAACGAGACGAATACATTTTGAATGTGCTTTAATTTATTTTAAATTTCAATTCTGGAAAAACAATTATAAATATAAACCTTACTATCTACAGTCACATTCACATCATTTGGGTGAATTTAGCTAGGATGGGTAATAAAACGAGCTAAAAAAACCTTTATGAGCTAGGTTTGAAGAATGTGAAATTTATAAGATAAGTAACTGCATTTTCGTGAATTGAGAGCGGGAAGCCCTTTTTAAAGTACCCCTCTCAGTACTCCTAGCTGGAGTATACAGTACACTACCAATACTACCAACACTTTATAGTCCTTCAAAAGGTGTTTTTTAATAAGTTATAAAATAAAATAGATCGATAATTGCATTTTATAAGAATATATTTAATCAAATGGTATCTGTTATCCTGCATCGGTGGGCACACTGGCTAAAGCATTAAACTAATGTTGTCATGCTCATGTACTCATGTCCCGTTGTATACCGTCGTGTGGCTTACCGTTGAAAGTAGGTTGTAGTCAACATTAGCTAGACCACATGAGAGTGACGCCACTGATGTGGGTAGTCAAATATTATTTAGATTAAATACATATATTCCTGTGTAACCGATCTTGGGGTAAAGTTCTCGCCCCAGGATTCGATGTTCATGGGTTCAAAACCAGCTGGGGTCAACAGATTTTTCTTGAAATATATACATCCGTATCAAAACTTCCTTTGGAGGGGAACTAAAGCCGTCAGTCTCATATTGATTGTGGCTTGTAAAATAACCCTGAGTGGTATGTTAAAATACCTTTCCTGGCAAAATTGGTAGGTACTTGTGATTTCACTCATATAAGTTCTCATGTGCTGATATAATCAGTCAGTCCAGAAAGTGCACGTTGGATAAGTTACCTCAATTAAATTAATAAAATACTTTTTAAACCCATTAAATGATCTGTTTTCTTTATAAACTCGTTTGTTTGTTTTTTATGGTATTTCCCTTAGAGAAATACCTACCGCACTTGTGACTATTGAATATTCCTTCTATTATTACAAAACAACAAATAAGCCTAAGTCAGGAAACATAAAAAAACAGGTACGGAAACAGACTATTTTAGAATTTGCACTGCTCTCACCACGAACTCTTAATCTTCAAGCTGTTTGGATAACAGCCCACTTTTGTTCGAAATTGGGCCTTTGCGGCTGGGAGGCTTGTGTTTCAGTTTACGGATACTGTGGTAAACCTGATCAAACTGCACACAATGAGGGGATTAACCACGACCAATTAACGTGGTGGATTTTGAGCAGGATCCCAAATAGATCTGCGGTAATTGGACCTACAGCGGCTGACCATCTCGTTCCTGACCGAATATCACAGGGAATAGATCAGATTCCACGACTGGCGGAGATTAGTGTTGAGAGAGGGAATAAATGTCCAATATTTTATATTATATCTGACAGCTATAAAAGCTACTGTATCTACCTAAAGTATGCATACGTCGAATCATTTGATCTCTAGCTGTTATTTTTGATAGCTACTATCATCAAGAGTTTTAATTTAATGTTCTTTAATTATAGTGTTGGCCAACAGCCATACGACCTATAACAGATCAGCACCTATTGATACATAGAAGTACAGACACAGATAGGAGAGTTTAGCATGAATTCAGTAATAACTAGACACAAATTTAGATTTGTAAATGAATACAATAAAATGAGGTACGGTGAACCTAATAGCTATAATAATATTATAAAAATGTATCAATATTGGCCGCCAAGAAGGTATTTGTATTTTCTAAAAGATCTTTACTGTTATATTGGCACTGTAAAAGAATTGTATTGGAAGGAAAGGTTTATTTTGTGTAAATATATTTTTTGACTCAATGTTACAAGGCATTCGAGACGATGAAGCTTGCTCATAATGGCATTATTTGAGACGAAGTAATATAAATAATGTGTTTCATTTATTCCCGCAATGATGGCCACGGAGAGGAAGGCGTCAAGCTCATATGATTCAAATTGTTGGTGATTGGGAGTTGCGTGATTACATTTCTGAGGTGCTTACTTTGGGAGGTGTACAATAAATAGTTTCCAACTTTTTCTCCATGAAGATAGTGTTACATTTCCTCTAATCTACACCTTTTTCGTGCATATCTTGTTAGTGTAAACACAAATAAATTTGGACGGATGACAGGAAAACGCCTAGCTCAGGAGGTATCTTGTGTGTCTACTAATCATAGAATCCCAGGTTAGATTCCTGGCATGGATAAAAATAATTGAATTATTGGTGAAAATAGGGTACTCCATCTTATCGCATGGAGCACGCCTCGTAAGCGTTGCTCTAGACAGATTAAGCATTGTTAATAGACTCTAATAAAGATATGCTGTCCATTCCTTTAAATGACCAAAACACCTCATCACGCCATCAGTTGGGAAACTCACATTTTTCTTCGAATATGTCTTGAAAATGACGCCGTAGTTGCGTCGAAACATGTCGAAGCACATATACATCTCAAGAATGTAAACCAAGGAACAAGGGATTAAGATAAGAAATAATTCAATTTTAATTTTTTCATTGAACTCTATTTAATTACAACTTTCTCAAACTATACTTTTTCGATACACTTATTGTTTCCTTATTTACATATGACTTCAAATTTCTATCATATTTGACAAACATTTAATAATGAACAACTATAAACTTTATATATTATGAAACCTGCCAACTTGATGTGCATTTTAACCTATTGGAAGTTTTAATATTTTATTTATAATTATTTTAACGTGTTCTTTCCAATTTATGAACTAACTATATATGTTTTGTGTGTATTTTATGTCACAATAACTAAATCGTTGCCATTTAACTTACAGTATTATTTCAAATTAAGATTTTTCAAATAATTACATATGTGTTTGTTACTTAATAGAATATAATAAGACATTTTATAAACAAAACAAATTTTCTCCACCTTTTTACTATTGATTTATGTTAATTTAACAATTGTCTTTCTCTTTATCAATAAGTGACTTAATAATTCAATATCATATAACATATTAAATAACTTACAAAGTTAATACTTATCACATTTGTTTACTTACCAACTTCATAATTAGTAATTTATTAAAAATTTTAACATTTTTTACATAGATATTATATTAACGAATTTTCACTTGCATACTATTTGTATTGTTAAGTGAACTGTATGTTACGACGTTGAAGTCTGTGTAAATTAACTCATAGTTTAATCACCAATTTTTTCATTTGAAGCTATAATCATATTATGTTTTTTTCCAATTAAAAGAATATAGTAATACTTTTATTAAACAGAATACATACCCTACTTAATTAAAATTGAATTTTACATTTTATTTTCAAAACATATTAATTTATTTGATTATAATTTCTACTGGTTATTAATAAAGGCCCTTGATTAGTTGACATTATATTTGATTAATATTCTATTCATATTAAACATTAACTATAACTATGCAAGGAAAATATTATTGTATCATCTAACGACATTTAATATTTAGAAAATTAGAAGATATTTTGCAAAATAGCTGCATCTTAACTTTAGCAACCTAATCACCCTAAGCACATTATCCTACTTAGATTCCAATCAACGAAACACAAACATATAGAAAAAAGTCGTAGTTAAACCTAAAATGCATATTATTTATCATCTTATAGCAATTTTTCTCTTCCGTTAACGAGTATAAACTCTCAATTCTCTATTTGCACCTGGAGAGCATTGATCTACACTTCGAAAAAAAACTTTTGATTGTTTCCTTTAACAGACAAACTTTTTTTCTACGGACAGACATAATTTATATTATGGTAGTAAGATTCCATGAATACACAAAATATACAGATTATACAGATATACAGATATTATAAAATGTTATTAGTTAAATTTTATTTTATAATAAAATAGGTCAATAATTTCAAGCAGTATAAAATTAATCATACTTTTTTTTAATGTTATATCTTTAAAATTCACTGATTACAATTAACATGTGAAATCCTATCTTTACTTGCTGTTACGTTAAAGGTAGGCAACATCATTAACAAAACTATATTTAGTGCCTAGTTTTATTTTAAAAATAGTAAATTCCCATATACTAGCCCTATATGTGCTATCTTCTAAATAAAACTAGACCTAATAAGCTCTAGGATTTAAATATCCATTTAACTGTTAGTTTCTTATTCTTTGTTTGATTTTGACTTTTGTATTTTTTGAGTATCTTTTAAATATAATATTATATTAGTACATGATTAATAAAGTGATTTAACAAGTAACATCACTCATAGCATTACTTAGTGTCGTAGAATTGGCTACTTACAAAGCTATAGCGTGTATTATTACATTGATATTAAACTATACCAAGCACAGTTAGGATCAAAGACAGGTTCCCAGTACTAGTAGTAATTCCTCCCTTTCCACTTATCCCCTCAAACGGTTTGTCTGTTGTCCAATTAACAACAGTCTGTGTCGAGTATAACTCCCCTGTGACGAGTTATATGAGCTCTTATAGATGGATCCATCCAATAACACATCCAAATAGTGATGCGTAGCTTTAATGTCCTTTCTAGAACTGCACAGCTACATGCCATCTATTCGCCAAAATGTATTAACAATTACTGCGTGCATTACCTGGCCATTGCCCCGTCATACAATTATTTTATAGGATATACAGCATTTCCCTGGCACTAGCGATGGCGTGAAGTGGAAAAATAGGACTCGAAATGGAAGAAACACTAAGAATTGAGTCGAAAAAAATACCGTAGATGTTTTGTATTCATGGTACAATGGTTGGACCTAAGAATACCTGGTAATATATAAAATAAAAATTTACCTGTGTGTTTGTTTGTTGCTCAATCACACTCAAACCACAATAACGATTGTGTTGAAATCTTTCATGGATGTAACTTGTAGTCCTTTCAAAACTTAGGCTATATTTACTTTCTCGATTACAGGTAGAGAAAGTATTGTAATCATCAAAAAAATTGAACTCGAGATTTTTATGAATTTTGACGTTTCATGACCCCCTGAATCCGAAAAAGTGGTTTTTGAATTTCCGTATGTCTGTCTGTCTATCTGTCTGTATCTCACAAAATAACCTAAAATATTCTACCGATTCGGCTAAAACTTGATATCTAGAGTTTTCAATAGGCTGCCCCAAGGGTTTTTTGAGATTAAATATCTAACCTTAAAATTAAGGGTAGTTTACTGAAGATTAAAAAAAGAAAGAATCGATTTTATCAAAATTGGCTATAAGGATTTTGATTAAATTTTATTTCCAAGAATTTATCATTATTACAAACAAAATGTTTTAACATCAATATTTCGTCAAAATGAATTTCAGGGTTCCTGTTTGATGAATATAATCTTATTATTTATCATATCTCCATAACTAGTTGAGATATGAAATTACCTATCATTGCAAATATGTAGGTCTATTTATAATACAAATCTTTTAAATAAAACATATTTTTATAAAAAATCTAAATCGAGACGCTGATTGATGTCAACTTTTCATGAACCCTAAACCCTAAAAAGTGTTTTTTGCAATGCCATCTGTCTGTGTATCTGTCCAACCCTAAAATCAAGAGTAGTTTACTAAAGGGCGAAAAGAGAGAGAGAAAAAAAGTTTTTCTAAAAACTGGCTCTAGTGAATTTGATTAAAATTCGTATCTATGCGTTGATTAAGATTATAAACAAAATGAATATTCTCATTTTCTTATGAAAATGAATTTTAGGGTACTTTATATGAGTGGAAGTTTTCATATCCCTGCAACTATTTGAGATACGTACGAAATAGCTTATCATTGCAAAATGGTAACTCTATTAAAAATAAAAAACTTTTATTCAATATATATATTTTTATAAAACCAAGTATTTTTGAAATATTGTTAAACATATAAATACGGTTTTGTGAGCTTTAGTTGTAGAGATATACTACTTATGTTTTAAAGCAATAATTCTCTAATTGCATAGAGTAATTAAATATTAGTAGGTTTCTGAAAAAATTGATGTTATTTTTATTTTAACCTCTTAGAGGAAATATTTGTACAGCAATAATCTATCTTTGTCATTTTAGATCCAATATTAAATACTAACCCTTTCTACTGGTCAAAATTAATAAATGAGGAATTTAATAGCAATTCGATGACATGAAGATGTGCAACCACTAATACAATTACAAAAAATTTAACCAGAAGTCAAAATTTTAATAAGAAGTGTTGACCCTTGTGGACCCAATATTGATATATTTTATGATCCAAATAAAAAACGAGGACTGTAATGATTCAAAAATAAAATTATAAAATTTAAAACTGGGAGTCAAAAAAGGTTTTACGTATGTATAGCAAGATTTTTGTTCAAATTTGCTATTGTATTTATTTTCACATATACAACGGGTTTTGAGTAAATATCTACATTTTTAGACAATGAAGTGAAAAGACCGTGCGGAGTTCCGTACAATATATTTCAACAAGTAAAGATTACACATAGGTAGCGTTCAACATCTTTATTTAATTTGATATATAGACATTTACCTATGTGGATATTTAGAAAATAGAAGTATTTTCCCATTTCAAAGTAGCTTAAACACCAGAGCACACATGGAAATAATAAAATAAAATTGTATGTACAAATTCTAACCCCTATCACTTTAGGTTTAGGAGGAAACACATTTCTGTCTTAGTGAACTTACATATAAACCAAACATATAGGTCGATATTGGCTCACTATAAACATAATTGACTGTAAATTAAAATATTGACGCTTTAAACACAATTACCTTTGGCGTGTGTACTTACGAACCCAAGAAAAATAGAATATTTGCACTTTTCAGATTTACTTGATGAAACCCCCAGGAGTGCATATCAAGTATATTTTTTTACATCATATGTGTCAAGCTTAATTCCTTAGACACCGTGCATATTTAAACTCAACGAACCAAAAAAATATATTTTTTAATAAGTAGTTAGAGAAGTCTTTAGGGTGTGCGTGCAACTTAAGACTATTTTATTTTCATCCACAACGGGCATGACACATTAGACATTATTACTATACCCCATATACAATAGGAGTGTAGGTGAGTGATAGTTAGCAAAAGCTACCAGGTCTATTCTCATGTATACAATCGCCAAACAACGTCACATGCAAGACCATATGTTGACTCGTCACTTTTGGCAGTAAATCAATTCACCACAAGCAATTTGTTTCTTATAGGTCAAATATTTTCCTTTTAACCGTTTAACATCTTCTGCTAGCTGTCGGGTATCACCATTTTTATGGAGAATGTACATTACCTATTCGGTTAGCTGAATAATCAAGAAACAAAGATGGGGGAAACTTGGTATTAACACCGTTATTTGGGAGACCTTAGTTTTTATTACTACACATATTGTGTGGCTGCAGTATTAAACTGCGTGATTACGGGTGATGAAAGATGCCAAATGAAGGGCCATGGACATCCTAAACCTTAAATAATTATTTAGGTAAAATATTGAATGCGCAACCCGGGTTATTTTACTTTAATCCTTCATTCTATATAAAACTAAAGTGTTGTCTTTTTTTTTGTTGCTCAGTCATGATCAAACAGCTGTATTGATTGTGCTAATGAAGTTTCTCATGGATATAGCTTGGACGTCCAGTTAACATAAAGTATGATTACAAGTTAAGCCAATCATTTTATTTAAAGATATTTCTGACATTTTAATCCACGTGAATACCTTCGATAATAAACTTATATAAAAGTTAGAAACGAGAATTAATCCAATTTAGTATTAAATAATTAATTAAATATTTTTGAAAATAGAAAAATAGCTCAGCTTAGAACTTTATAATCTGACACCTGAGCCCAAAAATTGAGCTCAATAACAGCCGAATGCTTTGTAATATTTTATTTTTCAGTAGTGTTTTGCAATCATCTCTCCAAATTATTAATTAATCACCTTAAAACTCAACTCCATTTTCCTTTTTCCAATATCCTAATTTAACCTAGTTTATCGTTTGAAGGAACATTGAGTCGTTTTGTTCTGGTGTAGAATATAATGTCAGATAGTTTTAAATTGCTAATGTTACAATGTAGGGATACATTGCTATCCCCATTGTATAATACGAGTGATATGTTAATCTCGATATGCATCCTACTCGTACCGGTGATGTCTAAGTAGCTGGACTCACACTTAACTTTGCGGCTGTTAACAAGAAGTTCATTCATGTTTAGAACGTTGGCTGGCTGTAATAGAGGCAGCTCTTCTCTTGTGATTTTCTACTATGGTTTTCTGCACTTTCTCCGAACTAATGTATGTACACTTTCTATAAATTGTCCTCTTCATTATTATACTAGTAAGTTAATACTAATTTTTAAAAATTATTAATTCCCAAAACTGGTACAGCTCCACATGTGTGTGTGTGGGCAAGTAAACGTTATATCGACAGTGAGCCGAATTATTTGTCACCATGCAGATAAAGTCATCAACTTTGTTATACCTGTTGTTCCTGGTACGGGAAAGCTTCAACTTAATATTTCATCATGGTGAACTGAGGGTTGTTCTGCTTTAAGTATTTTCCATGATGGTTCACTTCCTATAAATGCATACCTTACCCATCTCTACCCCATTAATGTACATATGGCTATACCCCAAATTGACTTAAAGACGATGTGCACACAAATATTTAGATCGGAATTGGGCAATACCATACAAAGTTACAGCTAAATTATACCTAATTACTCTAGTAGCATTAGAACCCACACCACTGAGATAAAATTGTTAGAATAAATGAGAAAAAAAGTAATATTCCAATCGATTACATTGTTGGTAACATTAGCTATAGGATCGTTGAAGCGTTGTCTACAAGTTATCGCGCTGAAAATGATTCGAAAGCTTTATAATATACGTATTTTGTCCGCCATGTTCCTCCTTGCGCAGGTCCCTGGGGAAGGTAGTGGCGGAGGGTGTTGGGAGGGAGGATGGGGATAAGGATGATTTATGGGTGTTGACATCACCATATACGGCTTGGGTCCAAGTCCAGGTGTGATCCTGACATTCAGTTTTATACAATGGTAAAAATTAGCGGTGATATTTATCAAACAACAAATTATGAAAAAACTTTTAATCATTATTATCACAGAAATGGTCCTCTATGGGGGTTTAATCGTGTTTTGAATAGCTTATAATATATAATATTTATGTTGGTAAGCCATTCAAGTCTCTTAATTTAAATTTATTTTCTAAAATAAACTTTTTGACGGGGTATTCTCTTATATATGGATTTCTAAATAAAACGTTGTTGAAATTTTGATTATGTAATACTAAAAACTCAGTTTCCTTAAATCCGTTCAATATTTGGTTATTGATAGCATTGGATACGTTATAAAAACTCCCAAATTATATTTGTTCATAATAGACGTGTGCTAACTACTTAAATACCTTCACAAATTTTCTATAACCAAATAATTATTTTAAATTTAATTCATATACCATTTTATCAATTTGAAGAAGCTGTAAATTCAAGGTCTATGGACCTGTCTCTCTATTCCACATAGCTGTAGTTAGTCAAATATGGCTGCTAAGCGTTCTCCCACTAAACCCCTTAACCCCTGCCATCGCCACTCTTTCATACCACTGTGACCAACACAATTATTTTCTATACTATTTTTTCCCCATTTTTATGGTGAATATTTTGTTTGTTTTAGAAGAAAAAACAATAATTTAGTACTATAAGCCCGGGTTCCCCCCATCTCTCACATGATAATCCCAACCAACCGGTTGTTGTTTTTGACTGGAATTGTGAGCATGCGTGCGACGCATGTACCCGCATTTCATGCAACAATGGACACCCAACAATATAGATGTGTAAGAGACAGACAGTGAGGGAGACGAGGATAGTTCAACCCAGATTGTCAGGTGAAAGGGATGCGAATGAAGCGACGTAGAGGGTGGTGAACGTTTTTATTGGGTGTTATTGTTTATTTGTGGATTTCCTCTGCTTTTCAAAACCTCTCTTCTAGCACCTCGACATAAGCCCCCCAACTGTACCGATCTCCCTTTTATTTTTTTCGTTTATGTTTGCTTGGTATGTATTTAAATAATATGTATATGTTTCTTTGCATATATTCATAAAAATATATCGACAAAAATATATATTTAGTAAAAATGGCTATATAATATCTGACATTTTTAAATGAATAAAATAAATAATTGGTTATTGTATTTTGATATATAGGTATTATGTGTGTTTGCTTTAAGAGTTTTGAATTAATTTCATGGTGAAAAAAATACATACTATATATGCTTATTTCATTAACCAACTATCTAGTTCTGTGTCCTTAAGAGATTCGAAAGTTTACGGGCACCAGAACGTAATCTCGCCATTAAACCCTGTCCTGAAACACCTCCATCCAATATCTAAACTGACACCCAACCTCCTTCAAAACAATTTTCACATTAGCTTCAAAAGATGTCTTGTATCTTCAGGTTCCCAACTAAAATGTTGTGTACACGCCTGCCATCACACATCCGCTACACATGACCACCACAATTCAGCTTACGTGCCCTAATTATCATTTCTATGTTTGGGGACGAATACAATACATATTTATTTATTTTCATTTTACTATTTGTCCATCCCTCTTATACCAGGTCGTGGGCACATTGCATCTGGCCCTCGTGAATCGCCACTGCTTGGTGACGTATTTCCCCTTAGTCAAATGCAGGGATCATACAAAGAAAGACATACTCAATGCTATCGTGCTTTCCTGAACTTTATTATTGTCGTGTTGTACAAATGAATCCTTTTGTTATCCACTCCTTACGGCCACCAACAGGACTGGTCTCATCCACGAGGCTAATTGGGCGAGGGAAACGATCCACTCTCTGGCCTCAGCACGTCCGCTCCCCAGTCTTGCTACAAGTCAACTCTGAGTTCAACTGACCTCTTGGTTCAACTGGTCTCTCATTGTGAATGGGTTTTTAGTCCAAGTGACCTCTTACTGTGACTGAGCTCTTAATCCAAGTGACCTCTAACTGCGACCGAGCTCTTAGTCCAAGTGACCTCTAACTGCGACTGAGCTCTTAATTCAAGTGAGCTCTTACTGCGACTGAGCTCTTAGTCCAAGTGACCTCTAACTGCAACCGAGCTCTTAGTCTAAGTGACCTCTTACTGTGACTGAGCACTTAGTCCAAGTGACCACTAACTGCGACTGAGCTCTTAGTCCAAGTGACCTCTAACTGCGGCTGAGCTCTTAATCCATGTGGCCTCTTACTGTGACTGAGCTCTTAGTCCAAGTGGCCTCTTACTGCAAGTGACCGAGCTCGAACCGCCAACCCTCCAAGCCACGCTGCGAAACCCTACGCCAGCGCCGTCTGGAGGTGACGTCACTATATCTCGAACTAAAATATTCGCCTGGTGCCAACCTAACCGGTAAAATATTCAAATAATTTCCCATCTTGAAAATATCTTAACTCTGTTTGTGCCTTATCAAGAATCATAGTACATAATTATACTAAAGTCATTCGGTGTGAAATATTTAGTAAAGTCCCATCAGGAATAAGATTCATTTGTTGTCGTCCTTGTAACATTTTATGGTGCATTTTGAGCTGCCGCTTTTGAGAGGAAACTTTATTGCAGAAGTTTGTCCAGGTAAAATTGGTCTTAGAAGTTGTGCTTTGTTGGTTAAAATGAGTTTATGAAATATGGCAGTTTTTGTTCTATCAGAGACTATAGAAGCATAGAAAGTAGTAGCTTTCTTATTTGCAACTACCGAATATTTCATATAGGCAAATTACTTTGGTATAATCTGTGTTTATAATAATCTGATTATTATAATCTATTTATATAATAATCTGAAATAACTATACTGTCTTTATTCCTACATGACTTAAATATAGTATATTTTCTTGCTAATTTCTGTCACTTATCGAAAGTTAATATTTGTTTTGTTGTTCTTGGTGTTCCCCTTTTGGGTCCACTTTACTAACTGATTATTTGCTTATATTCTTATTTCAAATAATAATATCTATGGTTTTAAAACTATTTTCAAAGTATGGAATTTCCTTTTTTTTTTTTATAACTCTAATATGACCTCTCACCCTAATGCTTATTTTTTAAGTTCGCCCTTCTTTTACTGTCTAGTAAAATGGAGGCGATTCAAGAGAAATGCAATTGGCCGTAGGAAGGCTTTTTTTACTTTCTCTCTATCTTACAGGTAGAGAAAGTATGGTGATCGTCAAAAAAATCGAACTCGAGATTTTGATGAATTTTGACGTTTCATGACTTCCTGAATCCGAAAAAGTGGTTTTTGAATTTCCGTCTGTCTGTCTGTCTGTCTGTCTGTTTGTACCTCCAACTGGAGCCTAAACTATTTTACCGATTGAGCTGAAACTTGATATCTAGGGTTTTCATAGGGTTGCCCCGAGGGGTTTTTGGAATTGGATATCTACCCCTAAAATTAAGGGTAGTTTACTGAAGGGCAAAAAGAGAAAAAGTCGATTTTCTCAAAATCGGCTCTAACGATTTTGATTAAATTTCATTTATAAACATTAATAAATATTCCAAACAAAATGGCTACCCTCAATATTTCGGCAAAATGGCTTTAAGGGCTCCGGTCTGATGCGTCAATTAACATTTTTTATAATAGCTCCGAAACTATTTGAGATATGAAATTACTTAGCATTACAAATATGTATATATATTTATAATACAGATATTTTATCCGAAACATATTTTTATAAAATCAATAACTTTCAATCTATACGCAATTATATGAATTTTTTTAACTTTTTGGACATTAAAGTTTAAGTATTGCGACCGTAAAAAAAAACTAACCTGAAATGTTGATGGATGTCGACGTCTCATGACCCCCCGAACCCTAAAAAATAGTCTTTGCAATGCCGTCTGTCTGTGTGTCTATAAAAACTTAAAATTAAGGGTAGTTTACTGAAGGGCGAAAAGAGAAAAATTTGGTTTTCTCAAAATCTGCTCAAACGATTTTGATTAAAATTCGTATCTAGGCGTTGATTAAGATTATAAATAAACTGGCTATTTTCATTTTCCTATGAAAATGATTTTTAGGGTACTTTACAGAAGCGTTAATTTCCGTATCTCCACAACTATTTGAGAAACTAAACAACTTATCATTGCAAAATTGTAGGACTATTAGAAATAAAAAACTTTTATTTGACATATATTTTTATAAAAGCAACAGTTTCTGAGATATTTGCAAATATATTAATACAATTTTGTGAGCTTTAGTTGTAAACATATACTACTTAAGTCTTAACGCAATAATTCTCCAATGCCATAGAGTAATTAAATATAAGTATCTAAAAAAGTATGTTATTTTTCCTTAAATCTCTTAGGAGAAATGTTTGCATAGCAATGATCTATCTCCATTTTAGACTCAATAGTCAATATTTACATTTTTTATTGGTCAAAATGTATAAATGAATAATTAAATATCAATGCGATGACTTGAAGATCTGCAACACCTTATAAAATGTTAAAATTTTAACCAGAAATCGAAATTTTAATACGAAGTGTTGACCCTTGTGGAAGACATTAAACTGTTTGAAATGTTCTTAGGTGGACAAAGATGCGCCTCTTTTTTCATTGATTATATATCATTGTATATTATTTTATGCGTGTTCTTATGTGGAGTGGTGATGATACAATGTATATTATTCCGTTCAGAAATCTTACGAGTTTATAGAAAGAGAGAGAAAGTCTGTGCGGTGTGCCGTACCATTTATTTTTTTTTAGCAATCTGATAGTTCTGTGTCAGTAGTGAAAAGCCACTTGCCGCATGAAGAGTTTCTAGCAATATTTTGGGTTTTTTTTAGCAGTGAAAAGCCACTTGACATTTGAAGAGTTTCTAGCAAGATGCCATTTATTTGTAAGCATTGAGAAACGTATAGCTATATGAAGAATTTCTAGTAAGGGAATGAATAGTTATTGTCTAACAATGTTATTTTCATATATTGTGTGCTAGATTATTTATCTATCTATGATATTAGTAACTTGCATCTATCTCTTGAGCTTGGGGCTTGTCCTCCTTGAATTTAGACACCCCCCGTTAATTATAAAGGGTATTTCCTCTCATAAATGACCTATTTTCTCGATGCCTCATCAGTATATGTATGCAAATAGTCTGAAAGGGTTGTAAAACGTGGTGAAATGAAAATTCTAATAAATGGAACTATCTTAAAAATAATACTTAAGGCTGATACATTGGAGAGCAGTGAAAAGAAGTTCAGACGTTTAAAGATCCCGATTAAATTTTAAAGTCCTTTTATAATAATAGAAATTGATAGAAAAAAATTAGTAAGCATTAATTTAATGAATAAAGCTCACCTAGGGACAAAATATTGTTTGATAAAGGCTACAGAACCGAAATATTACTCATATTGTTTTGGCATTTGTATAGAAATGTATGTTAGACTATGTATAATATAGAGGATAGAAGAAAGAAAGAAGGTGTCACATTTGTTTAATGGTTTTTCTCACATTTTTCCTCTTTCCCTACGTGGGCTTTCTTAATTAAACTTACAATTATTATTTTAATTTTATTTATTTTTATCAATATCCGTTATTATAAAATTATTAAATTGTTGTGATAATTTTAGTTTTAAAAAGTTGTGATAACTTATATAAAACTTTATAAAACCATCCCAACTTATATTAAAATTTTCTGTTGTGCACTTATCAAAACATGACTCTATTTGATAGAGGAAGGCTATAAATAGGATTATAGCCTTTTTCTTTTTATTCCTAGAAGTACAAATTTCCGCGTGAAGCATCATTTCTTTAAAATAAATATAACTCAAATTTTAAACTTTATAACCCGTTAGAAACCAGCTCATAAATTTCGAATTCATTTTGTTGAATACGATATTTAAAAATAGATATCAAACAACTTATTAAATAATGTGAGATTTCTAAACTCCTGGAAAACGTCTCAGTGTCCAATCATGTAGCAGTATTAATGACAAAATCTAAAAATAAATATAAGTTTTAATATCAATAGTTTTGTAAGAATATGCTTAATTTAAAATATAATGATTTTATAGTCTTAAATAATTTGAATTGTATGTTTTGGGTAAATATAAATGAATTTTTAAAGTTCGCAATTATAAATATTTATTTGTATAAATTAGACAGTAAAAATAAATATTTGCAGTCTTTTTTTTAAAAATTATTAATCTATTTTATTGTTTGCATATTTTAGAGGTATGAATAGAATAAAGTATTAGTATTTTCTGTATATTTTAGTAATATTCTATAATTGCATCTTATTTCAGTCAGTAACACTATCTGTAAATTTGAGAGTCCCAAATTCGATTCCAGGAATGGTGGTAGTATTGATCAAAGGTGAAATTGCTTTACCCCTGTCCCAGTGATAAATGCACGTCTGGGAGACGGGAGTATGTATCTATAAATTAATTAAGCTAGTTTATAAGTCAAAGTAATAATCATTCGAGCTCACGAGCAACAAATTAATCTTGCCAACCCAACCCTATAAGATACACAAAATAGTTAAATATGTATCTCACATCCAGTAACACTCGTGGTTAGGATGACATCTGAGAATGCTCACTGTCAGTCATGTCAAAAGGTCAAGTCTACTCATTTGATATGTCAAAGTTAAATATTTGAACCTGCAAAGAAGGACATGCCACAGCTTGCATATTGAATCCTTTGGGGCACGAAATACTACCACCGCACAGTACATTCTGCCCTACTTCTCTACGTAAAATTTCCTCTTGGGACCTATAAAGAGGACTATTTTCTTTTGCCGGATATTGGTATTTTTTGTATATACCCTTCTTATTTTACAAGCCTCTGCAGTAAGCCATCCTACACAAGTTTATATTTTATATTTGTTGAGTAGCTGTACTACAAGGACCTTGGGGCAGCTTCAGTATATTGCTAAACTTTTTTTACTGGTTTATTATATGGCAGGCATTTTATCTGCTTTTTTTTCTATAGTACTTGGATCAAAGGAGAGTTGCTTAATATGTTTTATTGCAAAGTACACACAAACTAATTTATATTTATTCGGATGAAATTCAGATTGGTTTACTAACATGTTTTTTTTCCTGGTACCAAGTCCTGCCACCCATCAGGGGAGATGAGGAAGAGAGAATAAATTTAAAATATACCAATGGAAGGAAGTGGAAATCTACTTAAGAGAAAATGTCCTGAGTACGCCCGACTAAGACTTGGCGTTTAGTCCACGTGAAACTAATTTATTATGTCGTACAATGGGAATGGGTATTAAGAGGTGGTACTTAAACTATCTTGGCATTTAAAGTAAGGTGTTTGATAGATGTATACCTAAGCATTTTATAATATCTATGTACCGATTTGAATCTGAACTAATTCAACTTCCTTACAGTTCTCTACAAAACTCCTATTTATTAATAGAAAATTTTGTGTTGCATTTGTAAACATTTTTTTATTTAGGGCGGATTTTTATAGGTGGGGATAATCAACCCGCTCCTACCCCTCCTTAGGATGATTTAAAACATAATTTCTGAACAGGATAAATTTGTATACTTATATAAATACATACATAGATATATACATACATGCATACATAAATACATACATACACATATACGTACATACATACACAGATACACAAATATATACATACATGCATACATACAGACACATATATACATAAATATATATGTTATATATATAAGTACATATATGTATGTATATATTTATGCATATATGTATGTAAATATGTGTGTATGTATGTGTGTATGTGTGTACTTATGTGTGTGTATGTGTGTGTATGTATGTGTGTGTATGTATGTGTGTGTATGTATGTGTGTATGTATGTATATGTATATTGTATATATGTATATGTATCATGTTTGTATGTATGTATATATATGTATATATGTATATATATATATAAATATGTAGGTATGTATGTTTGTACGTATGTATGTATGTATGTATGTATGTATGTATGTATGTATGTATGTATGTATGTATGTATGTATAATATATATGTATGTATATATATATATATTACATAACTAATCACGGGGTTCCCTTATGGAGTAAGCAAGAAACTGTGCACATATCTCAAAAACCCCTATTTATTCTATCCATCCTCACTAGCTTTTTCCACACTTCTCTATCCTTCGCTTCAACAACATCCACACATTTAATGATACATGTTCTTTTATTCTTAAAAACTTTTACAGTTTCTTTTTTTCACACATTAGTCTACAGCATTTGGCCACGTCCATACGAGTTTTTCCACATACATAATTACTCTACTTGAGTAAAGATTAGGAAATAAGGGTTTTAAGGTAATTTACTTTTATTTGCGTGGAAGTAGAATGAAAAACCGGTTAGGAAAAAACCACCCTCACTTGACCTGACTGTGATTCAAAACCCATTATGCCCATCTTCAAGAGGCTAGTCTAACAGAGGAATGAGGCCTTAGACCATTCATCCCCTTAATCGGGCTCGTTATCATTTTACTCCTGTCATTAATTTGATAATAAGTAATTTTTATTTTTTAAATTTAAAATTCAATTGTATTTCTGTCATTCCTTACATTTAAGAAATAGCTATTCCTATGATCATATGCACATATTTTTAAAAATTATGCAACCCAAATAAATATCCAGCTAATATTTTGAGTCACTTTGATTTATTTAAATGCAAAAATGTGAGCAAATATATGTTTTATCAAACAGAAATGAACTTTACAAATATAAGAGCGACAGAGTTAAATTTTTACCGTCATAAATCCAATCCTGAGGGACGACATTACGTTAAAAATGCTCTATATTTATTATAAGTTTAATGTTTTTATCGGTTAACACACAATAGCGCTATCTACACGATTAAAAATAATTAGTTAACTTTTACAAGTTTATAAATTATATTAAAGCTCTACCTGTATAATTTGTATGAATTACATATTAGTATATACAGAGTAGAACTTGATCTTTTAGAGGGCGAATTCATAGGCAAGAAAAATGCAAAAAAATGAAGGAAAATAAGCAATATAAATATCAAAATTAGGCATACATATTATATATACATAATAAAATTAACACAGCTATATAAATAGGCATTAAAAGTATAAATAAGCCCAATAATAGGCTTTTTAATTATAAATAGGCACAAAGATTGAAATTATAAAATAAAAATAGGCAAAAAAATTCGCGATAAAACCTATTTTAACCATTATAATATTCTAGTGTACAGTCATATAAACAAACATTAACTACTATTACAAATATTTCTGATGATTTTCATTTGTATATTTAATAATATGGTTTAAAAAAAGACGTTTATACTATTAGAAGCTTCTCTAAACTTCTTATGGCGTCATCGATCAAAACTTCAGACAAACCAGCTCAGCTGATTTAAGCTCGACTTCAGAAAGAAATGTAGTTGATCCTTCTATGATGTCTGCAATACTTACCATCTCTTTCAGCCAGAGTTTCGTTGCAGTACTAGGTAGGTTTGTCAGCGATGGCTATGGTAGCCAAAGAGAGTTTACCTTATATTTTCCTAAAGATGTTTTAAGCTTGTACAATAGACAGACCTTTAACTTTAAACTCTCTGATCACTCAAAATAAGTTCCCAAAATCCATTGCCTAAATAATGTACTGTACCGATACACGATTTATCTTTAGGGGTTTTTGACTTGTTTCAGTAAGCTACAGGGGAACTATGATCACTACAATGTAAATAAATAATAGTAAATGGGTACGCGCATCTTACTAAGAGCTATGTTACAGAAGACACAAGTTCTGACTGAACTGACCCTATTGTGAGCCAGAAGAAAGTATTTGTTACCAGTCTCTTTTTTTAAGCACCGCATCTATTCAGATTATACCCTTATGTACTAATTATGCTAATGGTTTTAAGGATAGGAAGAGTACTCTCATTTGCGTGGAGAGAGAGAGAGTGATAAAACACTATTGAAAATACACCGTCATTACAAATGACCGAAATTTTAACCTCAATCTCCCCACCATGGGCAGGATAATCTACTGCAATAGTGAAGCCTTAAACCATGCGTTCACCGAAGTGGGTAAATTCATAGCTGGACCTATGAGGCCACTGGACCCAGCGGTTGTTCCTAGCTACTACAAACATACACGTGAAGTAGATATTTGGATGTCATATCTGAATAGCAGAGAGACAGCCTAAGAAGGTATTTGGCAAGAGAACCATTGGGCGAGATACAAGGGCATGTGCCAATGAATGAGCTAGTGCCAGAATAGACACTAGACTTACGGGGGTGGGGGTATTGTTATTCAAGTAATATCAAAAACCATTTCCAAAAAGTTATCAAAGAAAGAAACAGGGAGAGAAAATTCATATTTAGGTTCTCATTTGTATTACAATAGGCAATAACATATGAAATAGGAGCATATAATACTATCACATCATCAACGAAAACACCTCAAATAAAGTTACACATCATAAGCCTATTTTTTCAGATGTATGAATATAAAAGTTATTTAGGGAAACATCCACTCATTAGATAATGGGTAGCTGACTGATGAGTGATTTTCGAAATTTCTAACTATTTTGAAAGTTACGACAGCAATTTTGTTTTAAATGTATATTGAAAGATGGTTTGACATGATAAACAAAAGAGTAAACTCGTAGTTTTTTCAGGGTAGCTTAAGGTTGACAGACATTTTTTTAAATTTGAGTATTTAAAAAAACAGCTCTAGGGAATAGGTTAAAATTGGTATATGTTAAATTTCCTACATTATATATAATTTATGATTTATTTTTCTAAAAAATAAATTATACTAGTTTACTGATAACTGACTTTTTTTAAATTTGAACTTTTCTTTCAAAATAACTCTAAGGATTTGGTTTAAAAATTGGTATCGGGGGACTAATTTACATGATCAATTAATGTATGCTTATTTTTATAAATTAAAATAACCATGGGATAGTTTACTAAAAACAAATAATTATAATTTTTTTAAAATTTTTTGATATTGTCATTATGGATGGAGTTCAAAATAGGTACCAGTATTTGAGAATTGATTTTCATAATAAATAAGAATACCTTATTATTTTTATAAAATTAAAACTATAGTTTAGGTAGCTTACAAATAACCTATTTTTTTAATTTTGAAACTTGCTTAACATATTTGTACAATTTAGTTTAAAATCTATGTATAAATAGTGATTGTAACAAACAAGATTAGTTAATTTCTTTTAGGAAGACTTTCTCAAGGGTGGTTTTCTGAAAAGATTTTATTTTAAACTTTCTTCAAAGATTTGATACACTATATGATTAATTTTGTGTGAATCTGTCGTACCATTTATTTACTATGATGTAATACATTCACTTAACATGCATTGCCTCCTGATTCATTCTATATAGTTGAATGAAATCCTCTTAATTGCCGCCGTGCGAAACATTGAGCAAGTTTAATGCAGTGTGCGATTCCTACAAAAGCATGAGGTCTTGTTCAGTCACTTTGAATACCGCTTTTCTCCGTCCCACTCCTCCTTTTCTTACTTCCCTTTTAGTCTCCCCCTCACGCCTTTCTCACACGCCCACAGCCAAGAGAAAGGGCTTCTCTCTTTTTAGACGAAATGTATGGAAATTAATGGGAAATAAATGGACTTCGTCACACTTGCCGAGTTTTCGTTCCGCCGACACAAGAGAGAGTCCCACTCACCGCTGACACTTCTGGACTCACTTTTATCCACGTTAGGGAAAGGATCTTATTGGCCACGGAGCTTAAAAAAGGGTACCTTTTGTTATTTATTCATTCATTCAGTCCTAAGGTTTGAAACCTCGTCATGATTTTCTCTGTTGACAAGTGGTTTGGGACATCAACAACCTAGAAGCTATAGTCTAATTTCGGTAGAAAGAACAGTTTAAAAATTTAAAACCTATTTATTTCCATCCAATATTAATTATGTCTTACTACAGTACGCGTGTTATTTTATAGTAGTTGATAATATATTTCATAAATGAGAGCTACAAATGGCATTACGTAATGAAGGGAGGTTTATATTTGTTCTAGTAACTTTAGTAACTAACAGATACTGTTCCTCCTTACCAAATCATACTATAATAATTTTCTTGTCACTGTGTCTCAATACTTACCCCTCTTTCGGACTACACTCATATATTATAACTAATATAATTGGTTAGGAACAAGGCAGGTTGATTGTATAGGACCTGTACCAACATTTGCAGGGAGGGAGAGAGGAAAACTCTCAGTGTACTCGATTGGGATTTGAACCCTTATCTACCCGTAATCGGAAAGGCCATCTATTGTGAAAATGATGCCTTAGAATACTCTACCAAAGAAGTGAGTAACCGGTATTTTTGACACCAAAGCTTGAACCAGAATCTAATCGGATTGTAGCTATCTTCTACACCCCTTACATAGTAAAAAGGTCTTCTTGTCTACCAACATAAGTTTGTTCACCGTAGGAATTGTTTTCTTAAAGACCTTTTTTCTTACCAGAAAGCTATTATATAGTAGGATATTGGTAGGAAAAAAGATCTTTCAGAGAATAATTCCTACCGTGAATGGAGTATATTATATAGTAGAATTCAAACAGGACAAAAGGCCTTTCAGTCTACCGTTCCTACCACGAACAGGGTTTACATTTCCCAATTGACAACAGATAATTGGTAACCACTAAATAGTTTGTCATTTTAAAACAATTATGTTTTCCCACTGTAGTGTTAATTAGTGGACGGGTAGTATTAACCAGATAATTTTACTATATTTTTAGAAAAAAAAGACTTAAACTAAGTTTCGGGGGTTGTAAACCTTTTGTCTACATATTGTCTTATAATTGATGGCTTTAAGACATCCACAATTTAATATATAGTTTTAGACGAGAATATTAGAAAATGAATAGTTATATACATTTTTCACTATTTATATCTTACATCGTTTAATGTATGAAAATTTTTTTTTTTTAGTATATATACTGTAATTGCCAAGAAATCTTTCAATTAATACCTTACAGTATTGGTGGTAATGNTATACTGTAATTGCCAAGAAATCTTTCAATTAATACCTTACAGTATTGGTGGTAATGGTTTCTAAACGTCAAGATCATAATTGGACGGTGCAATGGGTATGGAAGGTCGGGACTCAAATCCCAGTTGGGTGTAAAGAGGGTGGTTTTCTACAAATAGATTTTTAATCTTCCTCAAAGTAAATATAGGTAAGTTTTCTATTAATTCTATAGTTCTATAAACTAAAACTTTATGATCCAATTCTCGTTAGTGTAATTAAACTCAGGTATGCTGAAAGGGTAGTAAAACAATATAAAGCACACACACACCTCTGTTTGGAACTGGTCACTATAATTATAATACGTTGGAAATATGCGAGTGCCCAAAATAATTACTGATAGAAATGTCTTATATTTAAATTAAATTAAATCGAGTACACTTTATTTGTGTTATCGTATTTTGATTTGTCCCCACAGATACTTGCTAAAATGTTTTATCTTTATGATTGAGATCTCTCACAGAATTGATGGTTTGTCAGTAAGCTGTTGGTGACCTGGTGGTGTAGGGGTAAGGTGTCAGACTTCTGCGCTGACGGTCCGAGGTTCAATCCTTGGTCCCAGCACAGATTTATCTGATTGCCAAGCCCTTCCTTCACCTTTGACAGGACGTGTATTAATCACAACTTGTGAATGTGTAGAATACCAGGCCTCCCCCTTGGTTCGGATCCCACGTTAAACTATAGGTCTTCCGTTTAATCTCACAATCACCTTACCATTACACATTAGCGTAAGTGCATATAACCCGAACGGGTAGTAAGACGAGGTAATAATAATAATAATAATAATAATAATAATAATAATAATAATAATAATAATAGTAATAATAATAATCATAATAACAATAAGCTTATGTTCAAAGTTTCTAAGTCACGCTTTGAAAAACCTTATTCACATAGAAATAAATTGACTAATTAACTTATGGGATTTTACACATCACAAGGGTCTGGACGAACTACATTTTTTGTAAATTTCATTTGAATACAACTCTTTATTAAAAAGTAATTAATACATGCTAGAATAACAGGATCCTATTTAAAATTGGGATTCTAACGTTTAAAACTCACATATTTTAGAACCCAACACTCACATCAATCGTATTGTGTTCTCTTACGTATTGCGTAAAGGCTAGGTTTTGACCAATTGATATCCACTTCAAAGTATTTTACATGAAATTTAAATATATGTAAGCTATAGCTCAACAACTAAAAAGCATTAATCTTTTAGCGGTAGATTTAATTAAATATTACTGAACTAGCTTTTAAAATGATTTATATAAATATCAGTATATTAAGTAGCAAAATATACATAATAATGTTTCGACACGTTATAAAATATATGCCTATATTATTATTATTGCATTATGTTATTAATTACATATGTTATATTATATAATATATTTGTAATACGTTCAAATTATAAACTAGCAATCGGTTACAAACTATAAATACATATTATGCACATTAAAAGAAAGTTTCTAAATGAAAATCAGAAATTCATGTAAAAACATTTATATCTAAATATTATAAGTGTGTCCTTACCTAATTAAGCCAAATCACCAAAGAAATGGGTTTTCACGCTAGCTACTCATACTTATGGATATAAGTTTCTTTCGCTTACGTGTCATTGTATGCATGAGTCGCGAGTACTGCATGTTTTAATTCCAACACATTTACATCAACTGACTTAATTAAATCTTGGCTGTATGAATATACCGCTACGAATATAGGGATACGGATTAAAATCGCCACGTTCCTGTACGCGTATAAATTCGTATGTAATGGCTTACGCGGACAAAAAAAAACACACTCAAGGTTTTGTGTTTCAATTGTGAAAGTAGAAAAGGGAGATCTATGTAGAGTATGAAATAAATTATCTTTTTAACAACTTTATTTACTTTAAATTCACCAAATAAATGACAGAAGAAATATGGCATGTGTGTAGCTAACATGATTTAGGTTTCATTTTTCTCTTGTTGGTCATTATTTTTATTTTTCTCAAATTTAATGAATAAATGTAAATGGTACTATATAAATATGTTTTTTTCATCAACTTGTTTTTATAAAGGAATTTGATATAAATTTTAAAATAAAGCTGTAAATTTGACTGGTTTTTTATTGTATCGTATATCGTATCGTATGTTTGTCTATTTACTTTGAAATACAAGCATGGTATTGAATATGAGTACTAGTTGCTGTGCCTGGGTAATAACCCACGAGATATACATAATTGTGGATGGGGTGGCCTGGTATAACCCCCAGGCCCTACTAAGGGCTTAGTTATGTATCCAATATCTATTGTTTATTATCTTACTCTCTTCATTATGCTATTCCCAGACCTCGGTCTTAATGGGTTAGTGACTTGACATGTAAGCGGCTTCTTAATGTCCCCCATATGATTCATTTTGACCTTTAATCCAATTTGTAATAAATTTCCTTTGATGGGCTAGTGTCCGTTGTGTATGTCCTTTCCGGGGCATCGTGTTCCTATTTTGAAAGCAATTTTGAATCCACTACTGGCTTGTCAGGCCTATCGTAGTTTCACCATATCTCCATCAGCCGTTTCTTATTAAGGTTCCAGCAGGGCCTTCGCAGTGCCTAAGTGGTCAAGGGGCACCCATAGTCCCCACTGTACTTTACCCACAAAGGCACTCCCCTTCTTCGTGCCGCTGCCCACCTCTCTCAACGTGGACGAATGAATGGAATTTTGAGAATCTTTTAATGTGTTTACTTAATTTATTACACCATGTTAGCCTTGACCTAGGTCCATATCTCAGAACGTGACCTTGTGCATAACCTTGAAAGTGATCTGGTTCATTGCCTCCAAAGTTAAGCTACCATTGCACCACACAAACGTTCCTACTCCAAGCAAAAACAACAAAGATTATCAGTAAGTCACCGTGGGTTTGTATAAAACCTTTGGTTCCATAGCTGCACTTAAAACATGACCAAAATTGGCCCAGAGGACAACAGCGTCGTAAGCGATTTCTCGCAAACCTCAATGAATATCAGGTAAATGAGTAATATATTATACCGAGGAGCAATAACTATCATTACAAAAATATAAATCGGAACAAAAAGGGCTAAATGGACAACTACGTAGTACACGTTATCGCGCAAAGCTCAATAATTATCTATTATATTAATAATTACGTACTATACCAAGTCGTACCCTAAACTTGAACAATAACGACCAAAGGGATGGATAGCCACTTAGTAGGTGGTTTCTCGAGAACCAAGATAAATATCGTGTGAATAATGTAATACACCGAGGTTTAATAACCATTACTATAGATAAAATCGGAGTACATAAGGGCCTTAGGGCCAATAGCGTTGAAGGTATTTTCTTCTAAATTTTAAGTATAATCCAGAATGTAGTCAATCTCTAATAAATAGAACCAATTACCATCGCCATATACTGATCAATTCGAACACAAAAAGGTCCAAATATAACTGCGTAGACAACCTTTAGGTTTAATAACTCTGTAGTAGGTATAATTTCCTAAACCAAATGGCACACCCAGCACGTGACTAATATTTCAAACCAAGATTCAATAATTACCATAGTCAGTCTCAGTGGTCTTGGGGTAAATTTATCACCTCAGGATCCCAAGCTCGTGGGTTCAAAACCAGCTGAGGTCAAAGGATTTTTCTTGAGCGCTAAATATCCCTAGCACAACTTCCTTCGGAGGAAAAGTAAAGACGTCGGTTCTATGTCGATTGTTAAAGAACCCTGGAAGATATGTGAAAATTCCATTCCAGGTAAAATTAAGAGGATAGTCCACTCTTTCTCATAGAAATTCTAGTGTGCTGATACAAACAGTCGATTCAGATAGTGCAAAAATAATACAATAATTACCATAAGTGGTACCTCAGGGGAACTTTATAAAAATCCTGTATACCGAATTTTAGCCCAATCGGTAAAATGGTTTCGGCTCTTGGCTGAGCAACAGTACGCTGGACATACAGATGACCTCGTGAAAACAACTCAAATGTATTCATGATATTATTATATTTACTATTAGAGAAAGTACCCGGTGTTGCTTGTGGTAACCACACAATGGATTGCGTTCTTACCCCTGAGGACGCTTTTCTTTGCTTCAAACCAACAGGAATAAATTTCATCATTCTATTTCTTCCAAACCGGTTTTTAATTAATTTAAAAAATATAATCCAAGCTATAAAATTCCGGCTTCTATGTGCACATGTTCGTGCACAGGGACTATTATTTTTTAAATTTCAGACCTTTAAGTGCGGTTGATATCAAGAGACGCTCATTAAAGACACACGAACTCTTCATTTTATTAAGATAGATAAAACAAGATTCAAAATTCCAAATTGAGGGTTTATAGACACAGACTCTAAATGTATTTATTTCTTTAGTAAAATAAGAAAGGATAGCAATCAATAAATTCCTTACCATATCTTCATATTTCAATACCACACAATGTATATGATCTAAAATATGAAACACAGTGAAATTTAAATGAACAAGAAGAAACTTAGACCTAATTTCACAGTGTTGCAAACTTTACACTGAATGGAAACTCCTTCATTGAATCTGCTTACTTATGCTGTATAGCCAAAATATTGAAGCTATAGAATTTGAATAGCTAATTTAATCCAGCATTTAGAAGATTGTTAAAGGTTGGTTCTCCGCCATTCCAAACATTGCAATGAAAATATAATAGTTTTTCCTATTTATCCTTTCAGGTTTTACTCGTCTGATAAGGGTACAGTAGATTATGTATTCATCTGTCCTAAGGTATATTTGGTTACATTTTTAACCATTTCCTATCGTTTTTTAAGGTTTATTTATGTATCGTATATTTTTGTACAAAATTTCCAAATATGAATAAAAGAGCGGAAATATGTATTATATTGCTTTTATTTTAAGTTAAACTAAATGTTTGTTTTACTTTTTATGTATGTATTATTTTAATTTTCATGGTTTTGTGGGGTTATCTTATCGGATAAAAAATTTGAGACGGCTGATCTATGATGTATTTGGAAAAAATATCTCTTAAAATGATTCCCTTTTTAGCGTGGTAATTTTTTTAATTAAATTTCCAATTCTAAATTGTACTTTTTTATGTAAAACTTTGTCAAATTGGAATAATATGATATTGATGACGATAGAGTTTACCAGAAGATTTTAAGGATACTTTCAAAATATTAAGTTAGGTACTGTACGTTAGTCCTAATGTAGACATACATAACTCTGGTAAACATTTGTTCTTTTACTAACCTCTGCATTTAGCTTATGGACGCTACACAAAGGTACTTTGTACCCCAATTTAAAACCTCCAATTTCTATACTTTCATTTCTAGTAAGATAATAAACCATTTTTATATGACAAAATGGAAGATACCATAAACTTTATATTACTATTTAAATCTCAATAAAATGAAGTCAGATTTATTCACCTTCCACCATGAATGTAATTGTTTAAATAATTAGTACCCATAAGAGGTATTTACTAAAGGAACTACCATGATTTTGTATATTAAAATTCATAATTAACATTCAGCCATTAAAATTTAAACTCCAAACATCATTTTGTGGTCGAATGAAATTTTATAATTTAGTTATTTTAAATCTACTGTTTCACAATCAATAGTCCACGGACAATAATGATATCGTAATTTTCGAGATATTATTATTGTACGTATTGTAATTTATATTGTGAGAGATTGCATTGTTAGTTTATGTTTGATATGCTATGTACTCTCAGGACTCCTCATATGAATCACAAAATGCAATATAAGTTGTAATTGCTTATGTCAAATGTTTCACAATACAACACACTTCATGGATAATTAAATTCAAATATTCCTCCAATGTACAGACCTGTATCAGCTTACTAATTTAAACAAATAATTAGGCAATATTTCCTCTAAATTTAGTAATTATACAGAGGTCACGGGTTCAATGATCTTGTCACCCCAACTTAATGAGTCAGTAACAAGTCCTAGTAAAGAGACAATAGCCCTATAAGTACCACAAAAAAGGTTTGAAACAAGTAGTACTGCATACCAGTACATTGTACTAAACAGAATGGCTCTGGAGTCATAAAAGTTAGTTTCACACTGATTTAAAATATCATTATTTTAAGCAAATATTTAATACATGTTTAAATAGAGCTGTGGGACATAGGGAACTAAATATGCACATTACCAATAATATGTTTCTGTGTGTATAATATTATAGATGCTTTTGTTGAAATCCGAAGTTCTTTTTTTCCCATTATGTTTATATAATATTGTATATTATTTAGTTTCACATTATAAATAAAATTTAGATAAAGGATCAAAAATTATGTGCAGTGAACCAAACCATTAATTTTTCTAATATTGATTAGTTTAAGCCATAATTGGTGCAGATCGCTGGTGGTCAATGAAATTCTGCTCCACAGCACAAACATTGAGTGGAATGATTTTCATAATAAATCTTCATTAAAATGGACTATCGAACTATTGATGTAGTGGACCTACCCTCACCAAATAAACAAGATTGTTTGTTGGCGTTTGAAATGAGTAAATATAGGTTTCAATAAACTATGACTTTAAAGTATGAATGAACATAACCTATGATCTATTTTTTATGCTAACAGCTGTACCAGCTGTCACACGGCTAAGGGCGTCATTATAACAATTAACTTGTGTGATAGGTAGTATCGTCTTATAATATTGACTAGGTGAACTGGGGATGTTGTTTCTAAATCATTTACCACTCTTCCGTCGTACAAATATTGATATAAGTACCCTAAAACCTACCATTTTCATATTTAAACTGTAAGTGTAATTAGATGAGGATAGACTTGGCAAAGAAAAAGACGCGGTGAAAAAAACCAATATACAAATTCCTATTTTATCGTTGATATGCCCTTGGGGTGTATGTTATTCCTATCTTGTAGCTGTGTGTGTGTGAATGAACGCGTTTTTCTTATTGCTTGTGAGGTGGGACGTAGTGGGTCAACGAGTTGACTGCCTTTCTGCGTTCCTCTCATTCAACTTGTCGGTCCTTGGTGAACCAAGTCGTTGGGGGAAGCCTCTCTCCACACGTTTCGGAGGGTTTACACAAAACACTGTGGACAGTGACATGTTCCGCACGTCCTAGCGGAGGGAAATATATATAGGTTCGGATTGCCTGAAGAAATGGTGTTGTTTGGTGGAATAAAATGGTGGAAGGGGATGGGAGGTGTTGAACCCTAATGAAAGGAGTTTTTTTTTGTAGTTTCTGGTCGTTGATTCGAGGGATGTAGTTACTGTTTATACCTAGTGCTCGCCAGCCTCGGTGGATCGGTTGAGCTGGTGTTCTAGTTCGGGGCGGTCATTTGTTGGAAGATATTAACGTCGTGTGGCACTGTCTTATTTCTTCAAAACCTTGGTGAATACGAGTCAAATGTTAATAAAAATACATATTTCTACTTTCTCGTCTTATTTCTTCAAAACGAGTCAACTGTTAATAAAAATACATATTTCTACTTTCTCGTCTTATTTCTTCAAAACGAGTCAAGTGTTAATAAAAATACATATTTCTACTTTCTCGTCTTATTTCTTCAAAACGAGTCAAGTGTTAGTAAAAATATATATTCATAATTTCTCGTTCTATTTCTTCAAAAATGTGGTAAATACGAGTCAAGTGTAAATAAATATATAGTTCAAAATAAGGTGCTAGATTTCTTCTCTATATTATGTATTAATGTTTGTTAACTTAGGTCTAAGAGTAAGTTTTGTTAACGTATAGGTAATAAATTCATTAATAAAAGATTACAGATATCTATGGACTCAAACTATGTGGTTTTATTTTATAGTGACGTTACAATATTGCCCCTTACATACCGTTAGTATTTTAATACTAAATTCAATAGATAAACTTGTGATTTAATATTATGTCAACTCTTAGTAAATAATCAGATAATCAACTACTACTACTAAAATTAGTATGTGCATCACCACGACCATTGTTTTCATCCTTGTTTTGGAAGTAATTAATGTGACCTATAAGGAACACCATTAAATTTTAAATTGCTTTCAGAAAAGGATTTCTGAGAGTATAAGTAAAAACTTATAGGCTATATTTTTAAACAATTTGGCATATTTTAAGCTATTAACCTATCTTAAATACGTTTGTTTATTTATTTTAGCACAGAATTTTACTACTGGTTTGAGTCATATGCCTTTCAATTTTTGTTGATTTAAAATGCAATTTTTATGTGAATACTATTAATATAATACATACGTCCATATCTCTGAAAATTATGATATGTGCTACTAAAAAATTACACAAAAGCCTCTCTAGTTTTCTAGTTCGCTAGTTATTTTGTTGATAGTCACCATGTCACTCGGTCGTTCACACTGTCTGTAAGCTATATAAAATGACCCGCCTCAGTGGCTGAATTGTTTAAGGTGACATTTTTGAAGAAGTCACTCACTCACCCATCAAATTGGACTACTGATTAAGGGGTGATCGGGTTCGAATACCACTCGTGGGTATTGAAAGTGGTTTCTCATGAATGGATTTATACTTTATATACATGTAAATGTGGGTAGGCCACCTTTGAATAAAACTGCTCTACTCCTTAAAACATTAGCATAATTAGTACTTTTGTGTACAATACAAATGGGTAGTAAGACTCGTTGCTAAAAAAATATATATATATTCTTGACTAATTACAAAAGTCGGATTATGTATGTAGCCTCTCTAGCCTATAAATAGATGCCCTTCTGTACCGCATCTTACTACTCATTCTGGATGTATACAATTTTAAACTAATTGGGCAAGGGCGAGATAAATTGAATTTTATTAGTAAATTCCCGCATCGGTGTATAGGGAAAGATGTCAATCATTCTGGAAGGAAAAATCAACTTCATTACATCTTACTAGGATTCAAGCTTCACACCTCCCATCACAAGAAACCAAAACAACCTCATTGCATCTTACTAGGATTCAAGCATTCACATCTCCCATCACAAGAAACCTAAACAACCTCATTGCATCTTACTAGGATTCAAGCTTCACACCTCCCATCACAAGAAACCAAAACAACCTCATTAAATTTTATTAGGATTAAAGATTCACACCTCCCATCACAATAAACCAAAACAACCTCATTACATCTTACTAGGATTCAAGCTTCACACCTCCCATCACAAGAAACCAAAACAACCTCATTGCATCTTATTAGGATTCAAGCTTCACACCTCCCATCACAAGAACCCAAAACAACCTCATTAAATTTTATTTGGATTCAAGATTCACACCTCCCATCACAAGAAACCAAAACAACCTCATTAAATTTTATTAGGATTCAAGCTTCACACCTCCCATCACAAGAGACCAAAACAACCTCATTTCATCTTACTAGGATTCAAGCTTCACACCTCCCATCACAAGAAACCAAAACAACCTCATTGCATCTTACTAGGATTCAAGCTTCACACCTCCCATCACAAGAAACCAAAACAACCTCATTGCATCTTACTAGGATTCAAGCTTCACACCTCCCACCACAAGAAACCAAAACAACCTCATTACATCTTACTAGGATTAAAGCTTCACACCTACAACCACAAGAAACCAAAACAAATTAGGGCACTCTTTAGCCCACACCCCGACAGATTATACAAATGTTTGATTACTTAAACTAACGAAACAATGTAAAATATAAAAAAATATTATATTTACATTATATTTTCTGCAGAATTAAATCACGTAGGTATTCATTCATTTTAATTTTATGACTCACCGTAATTGAGGATTTGCTTTTTAGGGCACCAACATATCCTAGAAAAACAAATTAAAAACTAAGCTTTCAATTGTTTCCATAATATTTTCATTTGAGTGCTGGTGCACTTATTCCAATCACTTATCCACCACGACATCAATATATTGATTTTTTTACAGCACCACGTCTTACTACCCTTTCGGGTTGTATGTATATTTAATACTTACGCTATAATATTAAGCTTGATTAAGGTAAAGCTTGAATAAATTATATCCGTATTTTCTGAGGGGGAGAATGTAAAACCAAGCAGGAATATCCACCGTCAATAGACCCACCGGTATTTGAACACTGAGCTCCAGATCATAGGCAGTATAATCTATTGCAAGTGTGATGGCTTATACCATTAGACCACCAAAGAAGATCCTATGTACTGTAGTTTATAGAAAAAGCGTAAGCCTTTTATTCTACAATTTGGCTAACAAACTATTTTAGCCCACGGTATCATTTTTGTCTTAAAAACTTTTCAAAAACAATATATTGTTACGTACTAACTCTAGTCTATAGTACTATACATGTATTATATTTCTAGACTCCTTTAGCGATTAAGGTGTTCATAATAAAGGTATTCTAACGACTTATACAGTTGATTGGCTCTTCTGGCAAATTCTACAAACATACATAGCAAAAAAAAATGTGAAATCAACAGTTGGAACTGAACCAAGTACCTCACCTGTGAAGAAGAGGTATAACTCAGCTAGTGTGAATGCAGAAGCATCATTAAATTGAAATTGTTAGTGTGTGAGAGAGGAGGGAGGATTAACTAATGTTAGTCTATTATTTTTATAGTATACTTATTATTAATATAAACACATACATTTTAATATCTTATTTGTCTGGATTTTAAAATAACAAGGTTTGAAATATATTTAATATAATTATATATTATTTAAGTGTTATTTAATTGTTCAGATTGGTGATTATACAGCCCTATTCCCTTCAAAAATAACGAGTGACGCCACTGAGGTATTGTGACTTGGTGGCTTCTTGCGTGAATACATTCACGAACCCAACTATGGCCGTTAGGTCGGCTGGCCAGCATCATTATCGTCATCAGTATGCGAGCCATTAATCACGGCGGACCATTGTTTGAGCCGTTTATTGCGTTAGCGCCGATGTGGAACCAGCTCCATGGGCTACAGTCTAGTTAGAGGTTGGCACTACTGTGGCCGGGAATGAATGGAGAACAGACAAGAAACTCACTGGCTTATTTAGTTTGCTAAAAGGGTAGAATGTTGGTTTAGCTGCCCGCTATAGCTACATTGTTGCTTGTATCATGTTAGCTAACGATTATTATTATTATTATTATTATTTATTAATTTACAAGCCCCTGAGTTTATATTTACTGTAAACTCCTAATCAATCAGAATTAATATGCTTTCTTATGGTGTGTACCTATGATAAAATAATAATGTATGGTATTAAACCATAAATCGTATATTACAATAAAATAAACTATAGTTTAATTCAAAATACCTATTAATAAAATAATAATTAATAAATATAATTTAATCCTCATCAATTTCTGACTTCGGGCCCTAGCTATACTTCTCCTTGGATCGCACACTGAAACTTGTTACAACCCTATAACACCTCTTTTTTCTCAGAAAAGTTGAGGATAATAGAACTACCACCTCGAATTAGCTTGGCAGAGTTATCACTAGTTAAATATTTTACTTCAAATTACAAACTAAATTATCTATATAAAACAATATACAAACAATTATATTTTAACTTTTGTCTTAAAAACCGTGATAATTTTAAACAGTCATTTCTTATATTGATTAATGTATGCATTCTAGATATTTATTTAAATGTAAAAAAAACATAACCGTTTAAATGTAAGTATTTATTGTAAGCAATATCATTTATATCCAATTTAATACAAGCCATTTGTAGAATATCTTCTATAGCAGTTTTTGTAATTATTGTTATTGTTGACCCGGTAGATAGAGAGGAGTGGTGGTTAGTGCATTTTTGACAAGTTGGACCACTACACTATGCGTCTCATGTAAGCAAACATGGCTTGTAAGACCAAGATGAAAGAATTGGGGGAGTTTACAACTTGTCTTCAATGTGTATATTTAGAGATGGACTTTTGAAGCAGACATATTATGGCACATGTGGAAGAGCCAGAAGCAAGTCAAGTAGATTTATCCCAAAGAGATCCCGGGGCAGACCTAAACAAATATTAATATAATATCACGCCCCTTTTGAATAATATCGCATTGAATGGAGCTTGATTATTGGGGGTGTATGTATATCTGTATGTATATATGAGTGTGTCCGTGTGTGAGATATTTTTATTTTTGCTAAGCTAAACACCATTCAACTCCCCCATTATTCCGTCCACGCAGAGTAGTAAATAATTCTGATATAGGCCTACCTTTAATAAATGGATGGTTAACTCGCCATAATTACTCCCATTTCTGGATTGAATGAATAGCCCTTGTGGGGATACACTGAGTGAGTTGTGACTGAGGCCATTCAACATAAGTAATAAACTTATGCACAAAAAAGATGCAGTCTCCCATCTGAGAGAAAACTCGCTGCTCTAAGCTGACCGAGACCCATGAGCTATAACTTGAGCCCAACTCTTAAAAATGGGTTATTAACAATAGCCTAGTCAAAAAACAAAACTAGATAGCTAGTAGGAAATACCTTTATAAGATATTAGCTAGTTGGATAGTACAATCAGGTCCAGCTGGCGGGGCTAGCTAGTAAATATATTCTCCGTAAAGTTTGCATTGACCGATTGTAATACTCTCTGGGTAAATTTTACACAACATCTAGCGTTTACTATCGGGATGTACATGAGAACAGCACTGAGCATTTTTCCAACTGATAAAAAACATCCCACTACTGCCAGTGTTTCTCTTGAAAACTTCAACTCAATTCCTCCAACAGGCACTGGTAAAATTTCATTGAAGATTCAGGTTGAGGGGTTAATGCCTGGTAAAGGTATAGTTGAGACCCAGTAGGTGGTCCTAATATGCACAATCGTTTAAACACTCCAGATACTAGCCGGGATCAAGTCCACCTACCCTTAACATCATGAATGAGCGGTCATGGTCAGTAGAGAAAAATAATCCACCCTAATGCGGGTTACTCTCCCACAATGAATTGCATTACGCACAAAGAATCAAAGTCTAGCTCGATGCGTTCAAATATTTATACAACAAAAATTTAGCAAACACCATTATAAATACAATATAAATGGTGGAAAAACATCTTCATAATGCAGAGCTTCTCAATGAAATATTGGCTATGAATCTTCAAAAGTAATAAAACTATCATATGAACATAATAATTTTGTTTAACATTATTAAAATTGACTTTTAACGTTTTATGAATGGATAGATTTATGTTCATCATCATTTACTTAGATTTACAAAGTTTGACAATTGTGTGAAATGGTGTTAAAATGAGATAATTACATTTTTATAAAATATTAAACTATAAAGTATAGACTCTAGAGCAGGGATTCTCAACCGGTCTACCACGGCACTTAGGGGTGCCTTGAGATCAGTCAGGCTTGCCACAAGACTTTGAGGGTAAATATTACTAAGAAAATTTAAATAAAAATCCTAGTACAAAATCATGAGACTAAATAAATGGAAGGAATATTTGTATTTTAATGTTTCTCTGGACTGCACATGACATGGCATCCGGCGCAAGACAACTCCACACTACAATTAAATTTTACAAGAAACGTGAGCTATAGTTGGCAGTTTTTTCCTCTTGGACTGAAGGTGATGTATGCTAGCCTAGTGGTGAAAGCAACAAAACTCCTTGGCCCTTTTAAAATTCATATTTGTGGGAAAAAGCCTTCTCGGCCACGGCAAGAATAAAATCCAAATCATGAAATAGACTACTAAGTCTTGAGGATTATATGCTTGTTAACTTGTCAGCCATTGGCCCAATATCAAACTTTTCTGTGTTCTAAGCATCAATCACATGTCTCACATTAATAATATATGTCTTCCTATTGATGACTGTATTATTCATTTCTAATAGTTTCACATTGAGGTTGGCTAGTGAGCTAGTTTATTTATTTCCAAAACTTTTACTCGATAAACGTATTTATGTATATTATTCAGTTTATTATTATTTATGTCTTTCAATTAATTCAGTAGGGGAAAAATATTTTAAAATTTTTTAAATAATCAAAATTTAAAACACTTTTAATTTTTTAATATGCTATTACTATATGGATACAAATAAAAATGTGAAAAACATAATAATATCAAAACTATAACAAGAATTCCGCGAGATTCTAACCCCCTTCACAAGGGTTTCGCAAGCCTAAAAAAGCTCAAAATTCCTGATATAAAGAGTTGTCGATAACAGTAGCTTTCATTCAAGAGTATAACATTTTTATGAATTAATAAACAATTCCATAACTTCTATTATGTGAACGGCTGCAATAGGCCCCTATGCTTTAGCAGGCATGCCTTGATATTTTATTTAAAAAAATCTAGTGTCACATTATAGGTTAATAATGATTTAGCTTCTATATTAAAGTATGCTAGTATGCTTGTATTCATGGTAATGATTTTTTTTATTTTTGTGGGTAAAACCATGAAATTAATATAAGGATTGAAATTACAACCCTTTATAACCAAAAAACTGTTAGTAGGGGAAATTAATCTTCCCCCTCAAACGACACTTGACATATTTTGTAATTACTTTACAGTTCTTGAAAGTCCTTTGGCCAACTACGCTTTTCAAAAAATAATTCTATATGATTTTAAATGCCCTAAAATTGATTGGAACGTTCATCATGCTCAAAATATGTCTCATTTCAACATTAAGTTAAAATCTACTCAGCTTCTTGCATCGACTAATATTAAAGGATTTGAACAATTTAACAGAACTGATAGCAATGACACTAACCTCTTTTACCTTGTTGCTGCTAATTTCCACTATCTCTTGGTAACACAAATCTCTCAATAACTAGTAAATAGGTTAACACCTTGTTACTAAAAATAACGCTACCCCCACCAAATATATTTATTATTCACATGATTACTTCAATTGAAATACTTTTCATTTCACATTCATATGCATATGAAGATGATGCCGTATTAATGGCTGAGAAGGAAAGTGACTTGCAGAATGCATTAAATCGTTTGAGTGTGGCAACAGACAGAACGGATATTTGTATAAATATCGCCAAAATTAAGGTACTGGTTTTTGATAAGGACGGATCAGGAAATGATTATCAACTTAGTATAAATGGTAAGCCATTTAAACACGTGAATGATTTTGTGTATGTAGGCAGAATGTTATGTAAAAATGGAAGGATAGATGGTGATATCGACATACGGGGGAATAAATCAATGAGAGAAGTTGGATGTATGTGGACTATTTCAAGGAATGATGTATCAAAAGGGGCAAAGTTGGCAGTATCTAAAATAGTGTTACAACAACGTTGTTTTACAGATGTGAAGCATAGGTTTTGTCAGGATTAACACAAGAGCTTGATGAATGCGTTGAGAATAATATAGCTAAGAAATGTATGTGGAATTTTGTTTATTTACAGAGTCAGTAATAAATGGGTGCTGAAATAATGTGATCTGAAATGGCATCCGATAGGTCGATGTGAAAGAAGTGTTGTATAGAGGTTTGAGCATATACAGAGGATGAGTATGGATCGAGTGACAAGACAAATATATGAGAGTAAAGTGTATGAATCATAAGAGGTAGGCTATGTAAGAAGTGGCTAAATTTTGTGAATGAATGTGTGAAAAAGAGAAACATTAAGAGTTTTAAGAATAAAAGAGCATGTATGAGACTCTGTTTATGGATGTTGTTGAAGCGAAAGGAGTATGCAATGATAGGGAAGTGTGGAGAACGTTAGTGATTACAGATTAATAACAAAGTTTTTTTTAACTATATTCACAGTTGGTTGGCTACCCCGCAATGGAATGGCGTGATTAGTTATGTATGTATTTATATATGTATGTATGTATGTATGTATGTATGTATGTATGTATGTATGTATGTATGTATGTATGTATAGTGTGTATGTATGTATGCATACGTTAATCTTTAAAAAGACCTGGCCACTGCTGATTGGTCTTTTATCTATTAGATCCCTGGTGTTATCTTGCACAAATATAATTTCACCAGATTAGTCCAAAGGAAAATCCAATCATATATTTCTCAAATTCTTTACAATTCCTGAACTACCTTTAAATGCCATATTAGAAATTTTTTTTTTAAAAAGTTAAAAAAATAATAATAATACTGAATTTTACTAATGGTTTCACACTTAAGCAAAATATTTAAAACAATTTATGCTATAGATAGAGCCATTTGGATGAGCTCAATTAAAAATAGTTTCAAAAGAATATTCAAGAATTTTCGGAAATTTGCTAAAAAATAATCGTTTGAATCGATTATCGCCGTCAAACCTATAAATTAATGGTTAGAGTGTAACGGATCCCATATTAATAGCAAATGAGTTTTGAACCTACTTATAATACGTGTGTAGTTTAGTCTGCCTTTCACGCCCTGTCTTGTTACTGAAACTAGCGTGTCCTTTATCCATGCCATATTACACCCTTAAATGTTACTAATGCTATTAAAAAGTTGAGTTCATCTAGATATACTGAGATGGATGGAATTTCAAGCTTTATTGTTAATGGCTGTGCCAAATTCTCAGTCAATTGCTAGCCCGTATTCTTAACACTAACCTGTCAAATGAAACATTTCCCCTAATATGAAAACAATCTGTTGTCACACCTACTTATAAAGGAGGGGAAAAAACCAAATGTTTGTAATTATAGAAGTATTTTGCTCTTAAATAATTTCTCTAAGGTATGTATGAATATATTATATGAGCATACTGTTCATCACGTAAATAATAGACCCTCATAAGATCGACATGGCTTTATCAAATATAAATCCACAATTACAAATTTAGTTGAAAATCTGGGACATGTTGCACATCCTGTCTCTATTTTTTTTTTAGCACCTTGTCTTACTACCCGTTCGGGTTATACGCTTAAGTACTAATACACTAATGGATTAGGAATTGGGAAGGTTGAATTTATAGGAAGTGAACCCGCATTTGCGTGAAGGTAGAGTGGAAAACCATTTAGGAAAAACCACCCCCAGTTCACCCGACCGAGAT